>JAEANM010013672.1:0-14304 GCA_017656035.1 Myanophis thanlyinensis | reverse complement strand
GGTTTGGGGTGGAAATAAGCAGCTGAGTATCATCAGCATACTGATGAAAACTCACCCCAAAACCACGGATGATCTCATGATATAAAATATCATGGAGGGAACTTTGAATTCATTTTTTTAAAAAAGTCAATATATTAAATCCATGAGAAAGTGTTTAATTTCTCATTCAAAGGAAACACATGGGTTTTAAAAAAGATACTTACCTGTAGGGCTGAGGAAAGGAATACATTGTAAAATGACCATGTATGCACAGGTAAAGTCTGAATTTACAGACCATTACCTATTAAAATATGAGGAAGTGTTGCTTCTTCCATTGATACCACTAGAATCAAAGACCCCTCCCCCCAAATAAAATGATCTCTGCATTCATATCTATGCAAATGGAAATATTTCCCATAATTTGGCAATGTACTATTCCCTAAATGATTCTTTTAAAATCATGGCAGTAACTTTGTCCATCAGTGCTTTGGAGATGTTGCAGAAACACATTGCTAGCCCTCAGCAATAGTAGCCATTAGCCAATCAGATAGCTCTTGAAGCCCTATGTTCTGAGTCTTGTGAAGCTTGTATTTATTGGACTGTTCCATCTGAGTGAAAGCAGGGGAACACATGTTCCATATTAATCTTCATTTCAACTAAGTTGTTTTAGCTCATGTTTTATTGTGGCGCTTTGTAACAATACATCAGTAATAGAAGCCCTGGGGCAGTGCTTGCATGCAGCAGGCTGAGAATTTAAACTGCTCTTGAAACAGCGACCAATCACACAAAATGAGGCACTCCCTGGTGTACCATGTGAATTTATAACAGTAATTTATATGATGCCTTGAAGCATGATTTGTATTTGGCCTGCAATAATGTTGGGGTTGATTGAGAAAGGGGGGTTGTGTTTCATCAACATTGTCCCTACTTCACTCTATTTATATGGATGTTCAGTTAAAGCATAGCACTTATATGTCTGCAAATGTATTCCTGGAAGTATTGGTTTGCCAAACAAACATTTCTTTCCAAATATTTATCTTTGCAAGTCTGTTTTCCAAAACCCTGTCCATAATCAAATTATCTCCAAAGGATGGAACAATGTAAAATGTTTTTCTATGATACAATCAGTGCTGTAACCATTCTTCTGAGTGTGACCTTAAAGATTAAAATGTGAAACTATGAGTGTGACCTTAAAGATTAAAATGTGAAACTATGAAACTATGAAACTGATACCAAAAAATGGAGAGTTCCAAGAAAAACCCAGCCATTGTTGATTGTGGTTTTCATTTAATGTATGAATGGCAATCTTTTTGCAAAACATGTATGCCCATATAAAGTAGTTTGAATGCAAGAAGTCTGTTAAGTGGCAGCTTGTCCAGTTATTGTTATGAATGTGGAACATGCTCTAAAGCCATCATTAGTATTAGTTATCTAGAGTCCAGATAATCTCTGGAGCCTTGGATCTGAGACTTAAGAAAATGAAAAAAATGATACCTATAGAGAGGCATACTATATCACATAGACATTTATTTAGCTGTTTACTTCATTGTATATGCTACTCAAATCTGGAGAGTCTACACAACATACAACAAGCCAGATATGGAATAAGATAAAAACACTTAAGCAGTTACAAACATCCTAACATCCCAAGAGCTGAGCTTGAGGAATCAGAAATATTACAATACATTTCATTTAACAAACAAAACTAGTAATGGGACTTTGATTCTGAGGAATACAATAATCTTTTCTGTGACCAAGTTTCTGACAAGGAAAGGAGGATTGTATTGCTAATAGAAAGAGCCAGAGATGAAATGAATTCACATATCACCCTGCACTATAATGTAGTTTGCTGTATTTTGGCTTATCCAAATCATGCTACAGGCAGTGGGTTTTCACCAGGTTTACATAGCCATTAACCATATAGGATGGATTCACGTAACATGTTAAGCTGGTAAAGTAGTTTCTGGCTAGCATATTTCATAGTGTGTTAATGTATTCTGTTTTAGCAAGTAGGGGATTTATTTTATGGACAACAATTAACCTATCTGTTACTTATGTTATAAAATATATAGGTTTTTACATGCAGTGTAGAGGAAGCATTTATTGGGGCTGCAGATAACAACCCAGGAGTTTGGTATACCATTTCAATTACTTTATTAGAAGATAGAAAAAAAACAATTCTCCCACAATGAGATATTTGGAATGTCTTTGTCTTCTTTTGTCGACTTGGATATTATCTACAAAGAGCATTTTCATTTCTCTTTCTCTCTCTCCCTTTCTTTCATTTGAAAGAAGCATATTCTCTCTCTCTCTCTCTCTCTCTCTCAAACAGTCCTAGAAAGTGATGAAAATAGTAAAATGAATTTGAGAAATTTGGGAAAAAGAAAGAACTTTAGAAAGAAAGAGAGACACAGAGACACAGAGAAAAAGAGAGATGGAAGGGTAGAACTACGTATGTGTGCCTTATTTTATATTCTCTTTGGAAGAAAGGGGGGAAATGAAAATTATAAAGCTTAATGCAAGAATCACTTAAGCTGCAACAATTGACTAATAGATAGTGACAGATAAAGAAAAATCTAAAGCTTTGAATGGTAATCCAGAACTTTGCAGATGAGCTCTGGTACCTGCTATTTAAAACTAGTGCTTAATTTCTATTTTAAAAAATCCTTAAGAATCCTATTAAAACCAGAGTTTTGCAGTATAATTTTATCTGCATTATCTTAATAAATACAGGAACTGCAAAAAAGAAGGTTTATAGAAATAGGGCTGAAGTGTTTTTAGCCTGCTGAAAATGGATTGTCAACCAGCATTTTAACAACATTTTACATTGTAGCACTGAAGTGGGCAACTAGAGCGGTCTATTTTGATATGATTAACTATGAGATCAAAATGATGAAATAGGTGACAAAGAAAACATTGGTTTATAGGTAGTCTTTCAGGTTCAAAGAAAACACGCTATGTGCAGTTCTTTGGTGGACATGGAGGTGGCTGTGCAGACCCCCTCTGGAAGCACAGAGTATAGCACAATGAGGATACTGGACATCTATTATTGTAATAACTGTGTTAGTCTGTGATGCACTCAGATTCTATCAGTTTTTGGCAGTATCTATTTTTAAAGCCTATGGAGGTTTCATAGCACAGGTACTTGCAGCTTCTAATCCCATTGGCTGATGACACAGTGGCACAGGTTTTCTTCACAGGATCTTTGTAATGCTTGTATGGTTGACCTGGAGATTCTTTTTTTGTAGTCTTCATAATTTATGAAACAGATTGAATTTAGGAATTTTATATACTTTATAAATATACTCCATTCTTCTATCTCATTTTACTTGTTATCCACTCTTTATCTTTCCTGAATTTCTCTCAAGCTCTTAGACATATGGCAAGCATACAAAATGATTATCATTTTGGGATTGTTGATGTTCTGTTAATAAGCATATAAAACAGCAACTTTAGGAGATAAAGTTCCATATTTGTATTAGTATAAGTGTAACTATAACTTTCAGTGTTGTTATTTATTCAACAAGGGTACAGGAAACTTATCCCACATATGATCTTATTCTTTTTTTGCCAGCAAAAGTCACTCTTTTCCCAGCTTCAATCAAAAAGACAAGTTCAACAAGTAAAGTTTTCCTTTATATGCAATATTAGAAATATGGAAATATTTGTTTTACATGTTCCCTGCTTGCAGATGTAAAGAAACTCAACCAGAAAAATACTGATGATTCAGTTGTTTATTTGGCTTCTTATTTTGCTTTCCTATGGACATTCAGACTCTTGGTTCTTTACAAAAGCATTTCCTCACTAGTAACTTTAGGATAAATGTTTTTTTTTTAATTCAAAACTATATTACATTTCTTTACACAGATAATTCATTGCATCTTTTATCTATAAACCTGTTTCCTACAGTCATGATGCCCAGAATCACCAGATATGAGATGGACAGCAATACATAAATAAAACATGTTTGTTTGTAAGTCTATTATCAATACCAACAACTGGAGGGTAACAAACGAATTTAGAAAGTTATGGTAAATCACAAGTCTCTTGCACTCAGGCTACCCAAAATAAGAGCCACAAGATTACATAGAACTCATATGGAATATTTCATCAAAGGCCGCTTGACTATGTATATACATTATGAGACTCTAATACAACTTTACCATTGATAAAAAAAGAAGATAACCATGAAAGGGGGGACATGAAAACAGACACAAACTTTAACATACAACATCACTGTTTTGATGTCTGGGAATCAACAAGGTTCTAATAATTACTTTCTTGTGCCACACTGTAGAAAGAGAGAGAGAGAAAGAGAGGAAGTACAGCAATACACAAACTTGACACTACAGATACATTTCAAGATATAAATTCTATAATAAATTAGTCACTAACAGGTAGAGATATGTACATTCCATTAAAGGTTCCATCAAAGAAACACAGTAAAAGTATATAACTAAGAGTAGTTTGAATTCTTATTTCAACTCTCCACACATAGTCAATAGTTTCTAAGAATACGATAGGATGTATCCTAGCTCAAAACACTTATATAATCTTAATATTATTTCATTTTAAAAGATCAGAATGTATTTGAAGCTGTATCCATCATCTATCTTCTGAATGGCTGATTGGAAAAATAGGAAATTTAGTTTGGACAGCTCATGTAAACCTGGAAAGCCTTCATCCAATGTTTTGCCAGCTTCACTGGCAAAGCTTGGTCATTACATTTTAGGTTAGGCCCTAATAAAAACATGACATTCTTGTTGATTATCTTTTCCGTCTTATATGGAGTAACCTCTATATATCGATCCTGTGTTTTCTTACACATTCTTAGAATATATAAATAGTGGATGATAGAGAGCTTACTACTATACTTTGTTTAGGAGTGTATTTATCTGTAGAAAGTGGTAGTGAATATCATAGGAAATCTGGTAGTGAGTATCCTAGGGAACCTGCAAGAATGTCAGAGGCAACCTCACTATTTTAATTTCTGATAAACAGTGCTCAAGGATTAGTCATGCGTCTCACAGAAGTCACTTTTGAACATGTAAGTCCTCCCATAACAACCAAGTGGAAGATAGTATTCCCCAATATATTAGAATGGGCCTAATGATGCACAACAGTGTACTCTGCTGTCATGAGCATGCAAGCAAACTTCATTTTAAGCATAAGAGAACATAATAAATATCTATTTAAGTATAAGTTACCTAAAGCAGACCACATGCGGTATCTAATATCAGTTTGTATAATAAAGGGGGTGTTTTATATTATTGGACAAATATCCAGGGAACTTCTTGTCAGCATGATTCAGAAGTATTCATGGACACTTGTAGTGGTAGAGAATTAAAGAAGACCAGAACAATCCTGAGCAAGTGACACAGCTGCTTCATGCAGAAGACTTAGAGATAATAAAAAAACCAACTGTTGGCCACCATGCTTAGTGACATTTATTTTATGTTTGACAAGGGCTATGGATTTTTCAGAATGTTTCAGGTTGTCTCAGGGGGGTTATATACAGTAGCTATGAGGTACAAGGGAAAAGAAACAATAAATATAACATTCATATATAGCTATATATTTTAATGTGATGTTATAAGTAATTGTTTACCTCTTTTCACAGATTCTCAACTCAGAAGAAGAAATTAAGTCTAGGATGCAAGGAAGAAGGAAACTCTGACATATTCTGTATTTTCTTGTGGAGAATATATCATTTGAAAAAAAACCACTGATATGAACATTTGAGAAATCTCAGTTTGCCCTTGTTTGTGAGAATAAAGTAGCTATACGAAACAGGAGAGGATGAACATAATGAAGAGAGTATTTAATTTGTCAAAGGCTAAGGACCAAAAAAATATGAAGAACAGTAAAACAGATCTAAACCATAAACAGAGTTCTTTCACAACACAAAAAGCTTAAAAATATGTGGTGTGATATGGTATGAGATACTAGTTTAAGTATCCTATGAAATATCCTCCTTTTTCTTTCTGAGTATTTCTAATGGTATCCTTCACTCACCTATTAATTTTACTGCTTAATTCCTGCTCTTGTAGACAACTATTGCTGTTCCATATAACATAATTCAAAAAAGGATTGGATGGTCCAGCTTGGCTGGAGTATTATTTCATAAAATGAGTATCTTGTCATGTTTACATCAATAAATTTTGCACAATTTTGAAAAAAACCCTCTCTCAGCAATAAATTATTATTGGACTTCTAACTTTGCTCTCATAATGACAAAAAAGTGGTTCCTACTTTGAAAGAATAAGAAAATATGAAAAGCACATCACCTGGCTATTCCTGGAATTGTACTGTGTTTTTCAGGAATCACAATTATGGATGGACTGTCTGTTTCAGCTGGCACTATCTGAGTCCTAAATAGAAATGTTATCCTCTGAGATTCTTTTATAGGAGATGCTTCATTGCAGAACCCAATATCACCTGCTTGTTTAAAGTTAAACTTTACTGAATTCAACAAAGTGATATTCCCATTTGATGAAGCTTGCAGTTTAAGCTTGGGTATTTGCAAGCATGCATTATTGTCCTTTCTATGCTACCATGCTAAGCTACTAGTAGTCTAACATGAAACATCTATGGACACATACTCTCACAATAGCACTCTTGAAAGACTGTGCTTAATTGCCAGTAAAAATTAATCTTGCTTCAGTATCCTTGCCTGTATCTTTATGTCCTTGCCTTCATGCTTATATTTCAGTTGTGGTTGATTTTATGGAGCTACATATATGCACATTATTTTGGTCAAGGCTGCCCAGTGGATTTTCTTCCAGGTGCTGTCTAGAACATAAAGACATACTTATTGATCAGCATGCCTACCATACAGCAAACAAAACATTGTACTATAAAATAGCACCATCTTCCCATGGTATTTTTTGTTTGTGCATTTAGCTATTAAACAAATACAGATGACTGCCCTGGGAGGAGGTGGAAATGGATTTGCAAATCAGGATAAAGAGATACTGCTTGCTAGTCAACCAGAATAATTTCTGAACTGGACCTCCTGCAGGAGTAAAAATGACATTTATGGGAGAGAGGCTTAGAACTAATCTTTGGAAATGATGGTAAAGTGAATTCTTTCCAGCCTCTGCTTTGATTGTTCTTTCTTGGTTTTTGATATTCTTTATTAATGTAATGAGTTTGCTTTCTGAATTGGAATAAGATCACTGTTCAGATAAGATCAGTTTCAGGTACCACAACTGAGATTATCTGATCATAATTTAGAATTGCACTTCTAAATTTACTATTAACTTCTTAGAAGAAGATACTAAAAATACTAATTTGGCAAAGGAAAGATAGGAAAAGAAAAGAAAGGAAAAATCTGGATGTCTTTTTTCCTTAACTTGAATGTTATTATCAGAGGTATAACAGATGATACCATACTGAACAACTTACTTTCCTTTTTTTGCAAAGCCATTGCAGCATCTATCTTTTATCAAGGACTCAGTGAGCGATGAAATAAATGGATGATCATGATGGGATTAGAATAAATCATCCCCACTTAAACGGCTATCCATGTTGGTACTTCAACTCCCATAACACCTGATCATCAATCAACTGACATAGTACTTGTCAATTGGAAATTAAACTGATTTAAAATAATAATAAAAATAATTAAATCTTTTATGTATACCCAGACTATGCATTGAAAATAAAATTTCTGTTATTTTATTTATTTCATTCCTTCACTAGTTTTCAGGACTGTCCTTTTCCTAGAACAGCTTAATTAAAAATGCATTTAATACAAGGGTAATGAAAATAGAAAATAGTTTTAAACAATTGCAAAAAGGAACCTATTAAAAAAGTGAAATCCAAAACTTAAATAAACATAGCATTGTCTCTTTCTCTCTCTCTTTCTTCCTTGGAGGTGTATGTGCAAATTTGTGTTTACACATACAGACACAAATGTATATATACTCACAATCATATTGCCTGATTAGAATGCTCTGATAGAATAACTTTCCTAGAATATTATTTTTATTTTGTACCCTTTTTTGATATAACAGAATAATTTAAATCAGATCTAGGCTAGTCTGTTTTTTTCTCCAAACCATGAGTATGATTGAATATCAGGATAATTTAGATTGAGTTCATCACCCTGCAGTTATGAGCCTCCTTTTCCTAACCTAGATCTGCTTTAGATCCACAGCTTTTCTTGGAATGACCCCTTCCCCATCCAATTCTTGTAAGTCTTTATGGTATTATTGTCCCACTGGGCAACCTCTAGGACTGCAACCAAAATATGTATATTCCCTGCATGACATGACCTTTCTCGGTGGCCACAGAGAGAGAAATTCTGTTAATCTTATTGGATTGGATTTTAAAATATCACTGCTATTATTATTACTAATATTTCTTTTAAGAATTCAAGATAGTTTTTGACTTCTGGGGAAGCAATGGCAGACTTAAAATGGCTCCCTGGTAAGTAGACCCTGTGGGCAAGCCAGAAAGAAAATCAATATTTCAGGGGTGTCGAGGGCCACATCAGGGTTGTGTTTGACCTTGGGGGGCCAGGAGGGGCATGGCCAGGGTAGGCATGGCCAGCTCAACCTCATTTGTGTTGGATGCTCTGCCAGGGAAAATTGGCTCCTGAGCTCTGTTTTTACCTGTGACAGCTCCTGCAACCCTCTGCCAGCAAAAACAGAGCTAGGGAGGCTGCCCATGGTCCTCACAAGCTCTATTTTTGCTGGCAGAGGCACATGGGCCAGTCCTTTGTTATTTCCAGGCTGGCTCGCCCTGCGGGCTAGATCTAAGCATTCTACAGGCCAGATCTGGCTCCCAGTCATTGAGTTTGACACCCCTGTGTTCTGTCCCAGGCCTCCCAAAAACACGAGAGCAGACCTGACTGTGCACCAAAACAATTTAAGATATCAACAACACCCTGGCTGATAGCCCAGAATGCTATCCAGATTGGCACAAAGCCCAATAATGACTCACAGTTTCTTTTCCAAAAACCTTATGCACAACTGAATAATTGAATGTTGTTCTCCACAAAATTCCCCTCCCCTTTGCTCCTCTTTTAATCTGTCAGGAGGGGCCAATCACTGGCCACCTGTATTATTCCTTCCTGATCTGTCCTGTTTCTTCAGCTGCTCTCTCCTCCTAGCAGCCATGTGTATGCGCACATCAAGGACAGTCTCCACCTGTTCCTCTGCACTGCTCTCTGACTCTGAAGGCAACTGACAGGCTTCCCTGTTCCCACCTCTGTCTCTGAACACTCCTCAGAGCCTTCCCCAGACTTAGGACATGTAGGTCTTCACTGTCAGAGTCTGCCAATAGCTCTGCTGGCCACTGTTGGGCCACAACACCCTGCAATATATGGATCAGCTCCTTTAAATCCCCTCCAGAGCAAGGAGGGGTATAGAGGCTTCCCGTACAGAGGCTTCCTGTAAAACAGTGGTATCTGGCAGGTTTAGAGCTCTGACAGCCAGGGAAAAGTCATCTTATCTAAGCTGCAGTTCTACTGAGTTTGCATACTTTACCTCTTAATCATCTTAGAGAATTCTGGCTTTTGGGATGTTAAGAATCTTCAGAAGGATAAGTTCCATTGCACTGGGTGTTTCCTTCTATCCTTGATGAAAGAAGTTTCATGCAAGGCTTTAAAATAATAATATTAATTTTTGAAAAAAATAGCAAAAGGGTGACAAGAATGTTGATTATGAAAAGTTATGAATGGATTAATAGGCCAATAGGAATTGAAAGAATATTTTCTGTGAGTTGCTAAAATTTTTACAAAAATTTACTTGAAAATGTTGAAAATATATAAAAAAATCCTCCCATAGAAAAATATTGATTAGAAAAAAGGCATGTGATAAGAGGTCAACTAGCAGGAATCCAAGAGAACTAAAGATTACAAGGAAATAAGAAGAGACCCATTAATGCAATAGAGCAAGATTATTTGATTGGGGAAAAATTTAAGAATTTTTGGGAACAAGGCACTCATCAATTACTCTTCAAATTCTTTGCTACTATAAAATGGATGTAAAAGAGGCTACAGAAGAGTAACAGATTGGATGAATTTGGATGTAATATCAACAGATTGATTTGAATGTGAATCTGAATGCGAATTTTAAAATTCCAGACCAGAACAATGATATGAAAAATGATATCACATTGTTTTTACAAATGAAACTGTAAACCAAACGGTATTATTCTACTTTAATTCATCTGTAAGGTTACATTAACAGAGTCTCAGAAGTTTGAAAGTACAAACTTCATGACATCACTTTTAATGGCTTGATCTATTATGGTGGGTCCTTCCTAAGTTTTTTTCTCTAACTATTAAGGCACTGAGGATTTCTGCCTCTCTTGCCTGATTATTTCCTAGGCAGCAGCTCTTCCTTTCATTTCCCAAGATCAATCACACATTCTATTACAGGGACATACAAAAAATAAATCAAAAGGGTGACTTGAACAGCTTTCTTATATTAGATTTACAAAAGAGACATGTTAAACTAGTGAAAGAGTTTCTGGGAGAAGACAAAGAGAAAATAATAAGAAATCAACTTGGTGGACATTACTTGAAGGGATTAAAGATCAAGCTTTTTAAAAATAAATGGAAGGAATTTAAAGTGGATCTATTTTATCAAGGTTAAAATATATATGTTGTTTCTGGTTGTTCTTAATTAACTTGTTAACTTTGAGACTTTAAAGATTTGCTTTTTATATAACAGATAAGATATGAGAACAGATTTATTTTGCTACATTTTTGGAAAAAGTGGTAAGTTACTATTTAGAAATAAAAGGTGGAATTGATCAATGCTAATATGTATGTATGTATGTATGTATGTGTGTGTGTGTGTTTGTATGTATTTGCTGGAACAGGTTATTAACTTTCTAAGCAAGTCTGGTTCAGCTGGTCATTAGGGCAGAGAACTGGTTGTTAAATTATTTGAATCCCACCACTGTATGTATATATGTATGTTATTTCTGGCACGTTATAGAGAACTTTTGCTGATTAGGACTGAATTAAATTTTTTTATTATTTATCTATTGATAAAATAGGAAATATGGGGAAAAGGGATAATTTGTTGAAATATCAGAGTTGAAGTTTTTTGTGAACTGAACTTTGTAATTATTTGATGGAGGGGGGAGTCATGCATGCGTGTGTATATACACACCGTTTTTCTTAGCACTTTTCATTTTAAAATGTTTATATTCTTCTAAAATTGTATTAGTTTTTTTATGCTTGTTCTAAACACTTTAATAAAAAATATTTTTAATAAAATGATTCAAGGTGGCATGTTGGGTAGATTGAACTGAGAGAGAATGAATGGCCCACTCTTGATCTAACATTTTGCACATTGTATTGCTCTGGCAAGTCATGGCAATTGTTTTGTTATACAATCTCTCAACCTTTCTTCTTGAGGCTGTTTTCTAGGAACAGTTCTAAGGTATTTATTTGCCTTTAAGAAATATTGATTTTCTATACATGAATGTGAATGTGGAGGTAGGTGAAAGTAATGTGGGAATAAAATTTTAGAATTCAAATTTTTCATTTAAAAACTAGTCTAGAAGTAAAAGCAATTTTATACTTTTCAGTGCAGCAAAAAAAAAAAGAAGATTGTGAACATGATGGTAACATTTCTGGGAAAGTTACCATCAGAGATCTTCAAGTCATTATGTCTTCAAGTCAAGATTACACATTATGTCTTCAAGTCATGATCTAACAACTTACTCATTTTATTTCAAATATATCTGTTTAGCAATATGAATAGCTTGGTCAGTGACAGAAAGACTCAGAAAGTGGGACAAGACTTTTCCGAGATAATATGTCATGAATTGGTTCATTAAAGCAGAAATCCTATTCAAAACAGCGAGTTAAATCATTGTGGCTGATGGTAAAATTAGTTAAAAGGAAGACTTTCTAATAGAAAATAGTTGATTTTGTAACTGTTTCTACTTTACAGGACAGCAGAATCTGAGAACAAAATCGCATGTCTGCTGTTGAGGATCAGAAAGTAAGCAGTAAGGGACATAACAAGGAAGTAATCAGTAAGAGATGTAATGAAAAAGAATCTGGACAGACAAGATGTTCTGTCTCATTGTTAAAAGCACAGTTTTTCCACAAGCAGGGTGGTTATAGTCATAAGTAGAAAAGGAGATAGGTAATAGGAAGGATGAGAAAATAATAGTAATACAGTTTTAATAGTTTGACAGTGTTGTGAGACATTGTCCACTGCTGGCTGGAAATTCTGGCAATTGTAATATTCCAGATTGTGAAAGATTGTGACTAGGTTGGACTAATTTAATTTAATTTTAATTTTATTAAATTTCTATACCGCCCCTCTCCTGAAGGACTCAGGGCGGTGAACAGCCTATAAAAACAATACAATAATACAAGATTAAAATCAATTTAAAATTAATTAAATTAGTTGGCTGATTACATATTAAAACAATTAGAATTCATTGTGATGTTCTGCTATTTTTTTCTAGATTCTGCTCATTGTGATGGCATTTCAATTTTTATAATAAATCTTTCCAAACCCATATAAGACTTTGAGAACAAAAAAAGGCATCTCTAGTTAAGATTTTGAAAATGTTATGTTTCTTTCAATAAGTACAAAACAAATGTGCAAAGGGGAGTACATATAAATTTTTCCATCTTAACCAGTGATCAAACATAATAGATCAAACATTATTGACATGATTTAAGATGATAAACTCGTACCACATGTGACTCGTACCACAAATCAAATGGTTTATTGGCAATTTTGTTATAGGACTCTAATGTGATTCCCTTTCAAGTCACCTTCTAAGTCACAGGTGTCAAACTTGCCGTGTCACGGTGCCATCACATGACATTTCACAACAGTTCCCATTTGTAGAGCTGGGGTGGGCATGGCTGTGGTCTAAGTGGTCTAAGGATTTGGTATTATCCTTCCTGCTCTGATTAACCAGGGAGATCCTCCATAATCCACTATGCCAGCTAAATGCTGGTGAGGCTAAGTGGATTTACAGGGCCAAGTGTGAGCTCTGCCTCAAGAATCTTCTGCTGGGACTCTATACCATCTTTTCCAAGGAAGACACCGCAGATACTCTCGATTTTTGTTCTTTAAATCTCTGACTATCATTCTGCAGAGATGATGTTTATGCAGGGAACCTGCTAAGCAGTGGGAAACTACTCTCCATTGCAAGTCTTCTTCAGGGTGTCAACTACCCTGTGTTCTTTTAGTAAGCTGCAAAGTGCAGCTTTGGTAAATGCCCCTACCATTAGAGATCTCAGTCGCTGTATCACTTACCATTCTGAACCTTCAACCAGGCCTTTGGTTTCCCACATCAAGTCCATCAACGAACCTGTCATTAGAAGGCTATCCTAGGTCCATTCCTGTAACTGTGCCTTGCCTTTTCTTGGCTTTGCTCTTGCCTTAGTTTTGTCTTCTTCAGCTGGTGTATCTTTAAGTATGCTAGTTGCTACTTTTCCATTGACTTTTTTAGCTGCTCAAGTTCAAATTCTACAGCTTAAAGAGAAAACAAACTTTTCAGTTAGTTCTCATAAATAGTGGGAAAAACTCCCCCTCTCTTTTATATCTCTCAGCTGGGTTATATATTTCTGCATTTTACCTACACAGCTCCATCAGTGTAAGCATATGGAGTCATTTAAAAGCAGCAGAGAAAAAGAGGAGCTTCGGGGCATCCTTTCCAAGCTGTGCAGACCCAATCCTTCTAGAGACATTTTATCCATATAACACCTTTTTTGTCTTTTAAAGAACTTTTGAAGATAGCTCTGAAGTAGAGCAGATGGTATTAAACGTAAGTCAAAGGTGAGTCAATCAACCTTATGCATATATCTACTTTTAGAAGGTGAAAAAATGCATCATGATGTATATAGGTCAGACAGTCATCAATGCTTATCTGTATTTCTCTGTTTCTGATCACTGATACTAAGTATATATGATATACATGCATCTAATAGAAAAGAATATATGTTGGTAGCTCAGTTGTTTGCTTGCAGACATTTCATTATCCAACTAGGTAACATAATCAGTACTAGTGAGTGTGGGGTTGCTCCCTGTTTAGGTACATTTGCTTGCCTTCTTAGTGTTGATGGGGGTGTGGTTTTCCCCTTGTAGTTCCCTTAATAGTATTGTTTTCTACTGGATTGCTTGGCTGTTGTTAATCCCTGCTTATCTTTTTTTTTAAATTATATTTATTTATTTTTTAAAAAAACAGACATACATGCATACAAAAACAAAACATAAAATCATCTTTTGATGCAAATATCTAACCTTTAACCCTACTATTAATTTAAATTTAATCCAATTTTAATTGAATTTTAACTAAATTATTTTAAATAGTTGATATTTTAATTTT
>JAEANM010013671.1:0-14305 GCA_017656035.1 Myanophis thanlyinensis | reverse complement strand
AGCGAAATCAGCTTCCCAGATTCTCTCTCTCTCTCTTTTTTTCTACCGCGGAGAGAAAAAAGAAAAAGTTTTCTTCTAGGACTTTTCTTCTGCTAGTAACTAGTTCGGCGGGCTAGATTAAAAAGCCCAACGGGCCGGATGTGGCCCACGGGCCATAGTTTGCCCATGTCTGCTCTAGAACAAAATTTCCCAAACTGAAGTGTGTACAGTACCGCAAGTGTTACCTGCAGATAAAGTCCATGGGGTGTGAAAAACCTTTTCATGGCACATTATTAACAATAAATCCACCTTTTCCAAAGTTACATTGTATTGTTTTCATTGTTCACTTCTGTTCATTTTTGTGAATTGGAATTTTTAGAGGAGGGGTGTGCACATTAAAGATTACACTAAAGGCAAATGTGGTGGCAAAAAGAAAACCAATTTGGTCTAGTAGCTAAGGCATCAGGCCAAAAAGCAGGAAACCATGAGTTCTAGTCCTGCCTTTGCCATGAATGCCATCTAGGTGATCTTGGGCCAGTTTATTTTTTTTTTATTTTATTTTAGCAAGATTTCTATACTGCCCCTCTCCTGAAGGACTCGGGGCGGTGTACAGCCTTCTAAAAACAGATCCACAAAAGTTAAAATACTAATTAAGACAAATAAGTTGGCTGAATAAAATTAAAATACCAAGAATTAAAACATTTAAAATTTAAAAATCAACAGTATAAAATTTAAGACCCTTAGGTATTAGGCCAGACCGGCTTGCTGGAATAGATGGGTCTTTAGTGCATGCTGGAAGGGCCGGAGGTCCGCAATGGTCCAAATCTCCGGGGGCAATTCGTTCCATAGGGAGGTGCAGCCACAGAGAAGGCTCGTACCCTCGGGGCTGTCAGACGGCACAGTCCCGACAGTGGAACCCCGAGGAGCCCTTCCCTGTGGGAACGCACCGGTCGGTTGGAGGCTGATGGTGGCGGTCCGTAAGTACCCGGGTGCCAGAGAAAGTTTCTCTTTCTCAGCCCAACCCACCTCACAGGATTGTTGTAGTGTGGAAAATAGAAGGAAAAAGTGTTGAATATGTTGAGTTCTTTATAAAATAATAAAGGTGAGATACAAATACATAAATAAAATGATGTTTGGGACTCCCTGACTTAGAACAGGGGTGTCAAACTCGATTTCATTGAGGGCCGCATCAGGGTTGTGTTTGACCTTGGGTGTGCATGATCAGGGTGGGTGTGGCCAGCTCAACGTCACTCATGGGGGAGCTGTGGTGGCCCAAGCGCTCTGCCAGCAAAAACGGACTCCCAAGCTCAGTTTTCAGCTGCGACGGCCTCCTTCTAACAGTGAAAATGGAGTTCGGGAGGGCCGCATGTGGCCCTCCCAAACTCCATTTTCTCTGGCAGAGACACCACGGGCCAGTCCTTTGCTGTTTCCAAAGCAGCCTCATAGGCCAGATCTAAGCACCCCACAGGCCAGGCCAGTCTGCGGGCCTTGAGTTTGACACCCCTGACCTAGAAGGAGTAGGACAGCCTAAAAGCAGGATGAGACAAAAGTTGCTGACAATGGGATAATGTCTTCACCACAGAGCCTCAATGTTAAAACGAATTAGCTAATGATATGATTCCTGGCACACTGGAGCTAGCTGGGCAGTAGAGAGATATGGAGCCAACTCATGAGCGACAACGTCTGCCATGCAGAGGTATCCTTTGCCTTAGTCATCTCTCTCTACAACCTTGGTACATTCTCTGAACTCTGTTACTATGACTCAATTTAAGGAAGTGAAGCTGTTTACTTGGTATATAAGATATTTTTAGATATCCTGTATGTGGAGGTGGAGGGGTAAAGCTACGTTTGTCCTGCAGGTACGATATGTGTTTAAAACGTCCGTGATCCATAACAAAATACTTTGAACTGACGTGAACTGAATAAGATCCTTTACCATTCACACACTAGATTCTATAGTTACAGTGTCAGCTGCTGATGTTGCTCCATCTCATTTCATACTCTTTCCAAATGAAGACGAAGAGCCAAGGATGGGGCTTCCATTCCTGGCATTCGGAGCATTTTTTTTCTAAGCTGAGCTGTATATTTATTTAGGCAACCTTCAGAAACAAAATTTAGTTTGGAAATTCTAGCCAGGGGGTAGGGATGGGGAGTTTATGCTTGGCTGTTCTTGTTCAAGAGGCCTTTTCTCTGTACCCTTGCGAAACATTTTGTAAGAGCTTAGCTTAAACCACAGAAAACAGCAATACCACAAGAGAATTCTGGCATTTCTCTAGGATTTTCCTACTTTGAGAGTTGCAATGCTTTTCCATGGCTGCTCCTATGTTCAAATCAAAGCAAATCAAATTTTATTGATCACATGCACAGTCATACATGTTATGGAACACCATCCTACCACCTTAATCTGAAAGCCTCCAGCCCCCTTCCCTTTAGCCTTTCAGAAGGCCATCAAGACATAGCTTTATACCCAAACACTGAGGTGTTATCCAGAAAAGAAGTACAACCAGGAACAAAAGTATTATTTCTACTGTAAGGATACATTAAACCGAATCTTGTATTTCTCCCTTCCTCTTTTTTAGTTTCTGGAAAACTAGAGAGGGTCTCTTATGAAAATGCTTCTTTTTCCCCACATGCAGACTGAGCTGCCTTTTGTCACACCATTGGCTGTGAGTCTTTCTCCTTTTTGTTGAGGTCATTCCCACATACCATTTTAAGGATTAGAGTGAGGAAGTTTGGGGTTGGGTGTTCAGCCATCCAGCTGTTGAGGTGTTGGGTTTTGCTTGGGTTTTACTGTTTTATGGTTTTTATAGTTCAGGATTTTTATTGTTGCTGTGAGCCTCCCAGAGTTGTGTTTTAAAATAGGCAGGCATACATATATTTTAAATAAATAAACAAATGCTGGTACTCATCCTGCTAAATTACTAAATAAATTAGTAGCTCCCGATTATATCCATGATCACAGTGTGAACGTCTTTAGGTGTCTGTTTTCAGTTTGATGACAACATCCAAAAACTGGATGGGCTGTTGATAACAGCTCTATTTTGTCTACAGAAAAGGCTTTTTTCTGATCAGAGCATTTCTTAGTCATTCACTATTAGTAAATGAAAACCTAAAACCACAAGAGACCTTTCTTATGGATGGATTGGTTAGTGTCGCAGCAGCTGTATCATAAGTTCATTGATGACTAATAAATACGTTCTTGGGACAGCATTAGGGACTTTCCACCACTTTCTTTGCCATCTACTAATTCACATGATAAAAATTGACATAATAGCCATGTGAGCAAAACCAGCAGCTTAAAAGAGACATGCCCATTTTGATTCTAGCTACAGATAGTTATCGGTTAACAATGATAATTGGGCCCAAAATTTCCACTGTTGAGAAGCGGTCATATAGTGTGCGATCATGAAGAGTGACACCATATGACTGCATTGACTAGGGATGGCAGTCCCCATTACCACATGAATGATTTCTTGATAGATGTATTATTTTAGATACCATAAAAATTCCCTTTCACACTATTAAATCCTTTTTAGTACTTGAGCACAAGACTTACATCGATGTATTCATATTTGATTATTTAAATGTGTTTCTGTTTATGTTGTAGTCTGCCCAGAGTTGCTTTGAAATGAGATGGCAGCAAATAAACTTCAAAATAAATCTATCTATCCATCCATCCATCTATCTGAAGTTTAATGGTAGCTACCTTATACTGTTTCTACGTACCAATAAACCATTTAGTGATGGTTGGAGATCAGAATCGTATGCTGAATTTGCCACATAGCTTCCACAGTTTTAACAAGAAATCAGCTGCAAATTACATTTGCTCTCTTGCAACCTTACATTTTCCTATCTTTCTGAAACCAAAGTCTTAAGAATGTTGCATGAGAATAAGAAAAACATTCTCCCAAACTTCCCCTTGTGATAGAGCTTTCTTTTTTGACAAGATTAAGGAGATGAAAGGGCAGTCAGAGAAAGGCTATGCCTCTCACACATTTCTAATGAAGCATCTGTTGCCTACTTACCAGCTTCTGTTTTTTTTTTTTTTTTTCAGTTTTATTGCTTTGGCAGTAGTTCTGAATTGTTTCATTCTCCAGCTTAATGATTTCCAACTAACTCTCTCTCTAGATCATTTGATTCATAACTATATGGAGTTTTAAACCAATATATCTGAAGAGTACCAGGTTTTGGGAAGCGGATTTGATCTAATTCAGATGCTTCGCACTCATTAATAAGATAACATTGTTAAATAATTATGCCATACAGATTTCAGGGAGTTGGTGCCTCAGAAAGGACTGTCTGGTTTCTTTTACAATATGGTGATGACTAATTGCTGCCCTGGGAGGGGTCATCATGAATTTTTAGTATATGATGCATTTTTTAAATTTTGTAAGCCATCCTGAGTCAGCTATGTGTGAGTTGGGTGGATATATAAATTTTCTTAATGATACATAGATAGATGGATGGACAGACAGACAGACAGACTTGATTGAATGCCAAGAGAAGTTGAACATATATTTGAAAGCTAAGAAAATATAACACTATTAAAGATCTATGACACTCTCTTTTAATTTGCTCAAATAATGTTATCTGATGTAGAAGGTCATTGTATGCTTGGGTGTTTTGCTATTGTTTGTGTTTTAAATTAAATTGCACAAAATAGTTTCATTTTATTAGTCGCCAGTTGTCTGCTTGGCTCTGCTGTTAAGGACAAACTCAATAAAGGCTATTTGTCTATATTTCAGAAAAATTCTGGCTCTACTCCCAATACCTTCTCAATTATTTCATTACTTCCTGACTGCCATTAAGTGATCAGATCTCTCTTTTTCTCTTCCCATTATGTTGCATCCTATCCACTTCTCCCCCTTCAAGCTATGCTGAAAATTTGGCAGAATTGTAGTGCTGATGCCTTCCAAAACTTCAATTCATCCTGGAGCTCCTCAGATTTCTAAGAATATAAAACCTATTGCATCCACCCAAAATAAGAAAAGGTGTTAGATGAATATGAAATATAAAGTAATGCATGAGATTAAAAAAAGAAAACAAATGAAATGTTGCAGCCTCTACAATTCATTGATTTTTCTTTACGTGTGAGTAAAAGTAAAGGAGTCCCTATGGATTTTACTCCGCTAGTCATTGCCGACTATAGGGGGCGGTGCTCATCTCTGTTTCAAGAGTCATTGAGCTAGTGCTATTGGAAGACATTTCTACAGTCATGTGGCCAGCATAATATCACAGACCACAGTTACCTTTCCACAAGTGTTACCTAGTTATCTACTTGCAGTTGCATTTTATGGAACTGCTAGGTTGGCAGGAGCTCTAGGGCAAGGACAGGAGGTCAGCCCATCATATGACACTTGGATCTTGAACCTGGGCTGTCAGCTTTCCAGCCGACAAGCCCAGCATCTGAACTGCTGAGCTACCACACTGCTCTTCTAATACTTAACTTGTGTGTCGCCAGCAATAAATTGGAGGTTCAGCTGGTGTGAAATCAATGAGTTTTAAGTTGGACTGCAAAAGGACTTCAGCCCATGCGATACTGTTTTACTTCCTTTCCTTTCATCAAATTTCTGATTTTATTATTGGTAAACATGCACAGTTATCTTATGCTTTTGGAATTCCAGCGGTTTAAAAAAATCGCACATAAAAACAGTTATACTTACACGAGTACACAAGTATTTTTTATTTCTACTATTCCAGTTTCACAAGAATAAAAAGTAATATGTTGGATGTTGCATTAAAAACAACTGGGAATGTGCTTATAATTAATATACTGTTGGGAATGAGAGATTGAGATGGATTCAACAAACAATTTTCAAGTTTGCTTAGAGAAAGAAAGCAAAAGGAAAAAGTTTCCCTGTCAGTCGTGTCCAGCTGTGGGGCACAGTGTTCATTTCTTGGCCAAGGAAGCCAGCATTATCTAAAGACGATTTCCATGGTCACGTGAACAGCACGGCTACATGCCAGAGATGCACAAAAGGCTGTTACCTTCCCAACAGAGTGGTACCTATTAATCTACTTGCATTTGCAGTCCTTCAAGCTGCTAGATGGGCAGGAGCTGGAACAAGTGACAGGAGTTCACCCCAGTGCATGGAGCTCGGATCTCAAACCCAGGCTATTTTTAACTGCTGAGCCATTGTGCCCCCTTTAGAGAAAGCAAAGGATGGGTTTTTTTTTTTTGGTTTTTTTTTAAATGTACCTTCAAGTAAGTGTTGATTCTTGATGACTGCCTGGCAAGTCCCTTCAGTTTCTTTGGCAAGCTTTCATAAGTGATTTGCCATTTCCTTCTTACTAGGGCTGAGAGGGAGTGACTGGCCTAAGGTCACGCAGCTGCCATTGTGCCTAAGGTGGGATTACTCACTTAATAACTACAGCAAACTCGCTATTTTTAAAAGAATATGAATAGACAAGTCATATATAATAAACCAAAGAGAATAGGACTACATCAAGCTGTATTTTTATCCATGTCTAATCCTTGAAAGTATTGTTAACTTTTAAGTAAGTGGATCTAAATGAGCCTGAAATGTAAAATACAGGTAGTCCTCGACTTTGACCATTCAAAGTTACAACAGCATTGAAAAAAAGCGATTTATAACTATTTTTCACACTTGCAACCTTTCAGCATCTTCATAGTTAGATAACCAAAATTCATATGCCTGGAAACTGACTCATATCTATGCCGGGGATCATGTGATCACCTTTTGTGGCCTTCCGATAAACAAGGTCAATGGGGAAGCCGGATTCTCTTAATAACCATGTTACTAACTTAACAATGATTCACTTAACAACTGTGGCAAAATTCACTTAACAGTCTTGCTTAGCAGCAGAGATTTTGGGCACAGTTTTGGTCAAGGACTGCCTTTAGTCAGTGTCCTTCTTGGTTTTACCATAGCTTGTCTGTTATCAGAGGCTGGCTGAAAGATGAGTCTGTTCCTTCAGTTCAAAGGTCTTGAAAGAAGCCCCTCATCTTTTGAATCTTTTCATCTCTCCCAGCCCAGTGCACTAAAACTAAGTCTTTGCAAATGGTTTCTTGCTGCTTTTTTGGCCTCCAGCCAGTCTACCGAATGCATCGTATTCATGGCAGCAACTCCCAGTCTTTTTTACTTTATGTGCCTCACCATATAGTCAACAAAAGCTTTTGTGGGCCACAAGGCGCCATGATCCAACTAATTCTCCACATGGTGTCTGGGATTCGAATTTAAATTTAAAATGTTTTTAAATCTTGATAGATTTTGAGCAGGAGTGCCAATATTTCATTACCTCTGTTCTTTGTCCATATCAAGCATTCACTTCTCCTTTGTAGCTATTATCTGCTTGAGAAATGTTATTTTAATAACTTTCCAATGGAAAGACATCTTCGTAAGATTTACACTGTATTTTGCCACAAAGCTGCATTGCATCACTGAATATCAGTTCTGCTTCGGCATTTCTATTGTTTAGTGACCGTTTAACAGATTAACAGAGTTAGAAGGGACTTTGTAGGCAATCTAGTCCAACCCACTGTCCGAGCAAGAGACCCTGCATCATTTCTGACAAATGACAGTCCATTTTCTTCACTAGACTAGCCATACCCAGTTCCTGTAACTGTTCTTCATATGTTTTAGTCTCCTGTCCCTGAATCATCCTGGTTGCCCTTGTGTGCACATTTTCTATAATCTCAACATCTTTTTTAAAGTGTGGTGACCAAATCTGGATGCAGTACTCCAGGTGTGATCTTAATTTTTTTTTTAATAATAACTTAATTTTAATAACTTTCCAATGGAAGGACAGCTGCGTAAGATTTAGGTTGTATTTTACTACGAAGCAGTATTGCATCACTGAATATCAATTCTGCTTCTGAATTTTTACCAGCTTTGAGAAGTATTTTGTAATGTCTCTGTTTTATAAAGGCAGTTCGACATATTTCTTGGTGTTTTATAGAAACAAGATAAATCTGACTGCAGAGCTGTCAGCATTTTTCAAGCTTTTTTTCTTCATATTCCATCAATACTGTATGTTCGGTACTGTCAAAATATAGACACCACCACCATCACTCCTCCCACGGTCATGCATTTTGATTTAATTATTGGTTGGTAGTCTTTTGACAGAGCCCCAAAATAAATATTGTCAAAACAACCATGTGTTTAGTGACTATTTAAAGTTAAAGCAGTAAAAAAAATGAATTATGACTGGTCCTTGCACCATTATCGCAGTATCCCCATGTTTGTGATCGAAATGTGGGTGCTTGGCAACCAACATGTATTTACAATTATTGCAGTGTCCTGTAGTCATGTGATCACCATTTGCAATTTCCCCAGCCAGCTTCAAACAAGCAGAGTCAATGGGGGAAGTTAGATATTCTTGATAACCAAAGATTCACTTAACAACGGTAGTGATTCACTTACCAAACATGGCAAAAAGGTCATAACTTCAGGCACAATTCCCCTAACAACCACCTTACTTAACAACAGAAATTCTGGTCTCTGTTTTGACCATAAACTGAGGATTACCTGTATGGAACAAAATTTCCAATTATCATTAACTTGGCCATGCTGAATGAAGCTGATATATATTTATAGGAGCTGGGCAATAGAGTTCTTTCTTCCCAACAGAATGCTTAACTGACATACAGCTTTCATTGCTATTGGTTTTATGCCTTTAAAAGGGGGTTTGATCAATTGCAGCATTGGAAGTAATAATTAGAAAGCTTCCAGCTACAGAAGCTCCCTTGCACGTCTGTGAGGTACTGCGAAGCATCTGATTCACTACTTTTAGAAACAGAAAGTCATTCAAAGCACAGCTTTTGTTTCCATCCAATCTGATTCATATTTATGAAGTGGATTGTTGTCCTCCTGCTGCTGTCTAATTCTGCAATCCAACTTTCACAGAATATCCATGCCTCTTAATCACATAACAAGATATGTTCCTCCTGAGTTAATGAATGTGCCTTTCATTTGTCTTCCTCTACAGGGATCTACATTTTGATTGCAGTTGGAGCAGTGATGATGTTTGTGGGTTTCCTAGGATGTTACGGAGCTATCCAGGAATCGCAGTGCCTTCTGGGAACAGTAAGAGATCCTTTATACACCGGTTTACATTTTCCAGTATTTCCTGTGAGACTTTCATTGAGTTTAATGATTACTATTATGATGTTGAACAATAGAAAGAGTTCATGATCATAAGGAACTCTTATTGTTCCATAATAGAACTTCCTAGGGTGTGTATCAGTAATTATGATCTACTTTATTATTTTACTACATCCAATAAGGCAAAATTAAACCTGACAATATGGAGGTGCTATCGGTATTGTAAGTAGAAGATTGAATTTGGGGCCTGAGGTTCAGATTATTTTGAAAAAGGTTATACTGTACTTCTTCTGAAAGAAAAGGTTTGGAGTATTCTTTGATGCTTAATTATCGCTTGACTCACAATTGTGGCAGTTGTGATGAAGAGTGCCAGTTTTGTCTCTCCCATTCAACAGTCATTACTCATAACTTGCTTACAGACTGTCTTGACTTTATTAGGAGCTGCTTTTGAAACCTGAACAGAAATTGCAGTTAATGTAAAATGCTGTTGTTAGGTCGATTAACTCGAAGTGCAGGGATCATAATCCAGAGCATGCATATTAGATTTAATTTGGGGAAGGACTGAAATCAGAAATGAGAAGGAATAACTATGACTGTCCTTCTTTGTTTTTAAAAAAGATAGTACCTGTATAACTGATGTTTGGAATAGCTTACACGCTATTTTCACTAATTATAATGACATTTGCATTGTATCTCATCTGATTATTTTAAAATATGCCAGTGCAAATATGTGAAAATAAGTTCAAATATCTGCTAAAGAAAGAACAATCTGAAGAAGGAAAGCAAACATGGCTGAGCTCCAGAGAATTAGCAAGTAAGATTTCAAGAAAATGGTGACAGTGATTTTCCTCCCTTGATCATTTAAAATAGAGCTGTCTGAAGTGAGTTGCATATAGTCCTCAGAAACCTTCCTCACTGACATTGTGAAATTTAGTTCCCTGTATAGAGTAGTTTGTTCCATTTTCATTCACATTGTTTTGTTAATGGTTCTCTGTCTCTCCTTTCCTTTGCGTCATCGTGTATTCTGTCACTATGCCCCAGGGCCTGGAAATAATTATTTTCGTATTTAATGACTTATTACAATAAAGGGGCTTCTAGATCATAACATACCTAATGTCTGTCTTCATTCTACCTGCTGTTTTGTTCCTTTCCATAAATCCATGTCTCCAATCCATTTCCTTTGATTTCCCCTTTGCAGTTAGTTTTCATTGAGATGGAATATAATTTTGTTAAAAAATTAACCCTCTAATTTAATTGTATTTAACACAATTAAAATGTTGATGTCCTTGTACTCCACCTAGGAACTTCGTTAGTGGGTTGTCTAAAATCAATGTGGGGGGGGGGGGGAGAGAGACAGAGAGAGAGAGATTTTTTTTATTCCAATCCTTCTATATACAGTGTGAATATGAAAAACTAGTAGCAGTCTTGAATGGAAGGCTAAACAAAATGTATGCCTTATTAACTGAGGGCTAAAACCAATAACTGCTTTAAGAACACAAGTAAAAACAGTATTTCATCATTTGGTGCTCTGTTTATCAATAGCTGAGTTGATAATAGATGAACCAAAGACCTTTTCTTTGGTGGAAATGCCTCTAGATTTACTTAATCTGATATATATCTATCTTTTTTTTTTCCAGTTTTTTACATGCCTCGTCATCTTATTTGCTTGTGAAGTGGCTGCTGGCATCTGGGGATTCGTTAATAAGGATCAGGTAAACATTTTATTATGATGATTTGTTCTATGCATTTATGCATAGCTTTTATGATGGATCTGAGAACCTCACTACTACTTGAGGGCTAGATGTTTAATGTTTATTGTGGCATAAGTTTGCCAGGTGTTCAAAGCCACTTTATCTTCATCTTCCCGGTCTCCCACCCTCCCAGTAGTTTGGTTTGATTGACTGTCAGACTAAACGTTTATAGAAGATAAGTTTGTCCTGCTGCTTCTTCTGCTACTTGCTTTTTGCTTCTGATGGGTAGTACATACAGTTTCATGACACATCATCCTTCTCAATACCTCTCTATTCTGTGCTAGTCAACTTGTTGCAGCAGAAAGCATATTGTGATAATTTTCAATAATGGAGTACAAGAAAATAATGGCATTTGATATATTACAACGAAAGGCGAGAAAGATAGGCTAAGCAAGAGCTCTAAATCCTAAATTCTCAATGAAAGTTGGTGGTAATAAAAGCTTTCCAGTGAGCTTCCTGATTAACTAGGAATTGAGTCTTGGATTTATTACCTCTGAAACCAATCCTGAGATCATGTCACTTCAGCAGTTATGAAATGTGTCAGTTTTAAATATGTGGCAGATCAGTGACCTCACAAGGGGGAATTCAATCTTTTGCTTGCATATTTCAGCCTGGATATATAAAATTAAGAGATCAAAGCAATCTCACAGAGGCAAAGCAAGAGCAGGATTTTTCTGTTTGTGTGTTCTTCCAGATAGTCCCTTTTTATTTTTCGTTGATGTTTTGTTTGTTTGCCTTCTTTTCTTATACAGTTTTTATTTGAACAATTTTACACAACTTAGTGTACTCTTTTTTTAATTGATGGTGTCTGGATGTATTGGAAAAGGGTGTTAAATTGGCGACCCGTGGGTCGGATGCATCATGTACTGGCTATGCCCACCCCAGCCCCGCAAATGGGAAAAACGGCGCGAATCGTCATGTGTTGGCAACATGTCACAGAAAGTTTGACACCCATGTATTAGACTATAATACTCTTTCCAGACATTAAGGGGTCAAGTTGTGGAAGCCTGGAAATCAATATTTATAGTGTCTATAAATAGCTTGCTTTTTATTTCAAACTGAATTCATAGCAGAGTTAAGATAAAACAAGAAAAAATATATAAAGTAATTCTTCTGGAATAATTTGAATTCTATAATCTTATCCTGAAAATCTTTCAAAATCTGTCCAAAAGGATTAATGAAGTCTACATGTTGTGTTTGAGGTGAAAACATATTTCATAGTTGCAGAAGAATCTCTAAAAAAAAACCAGTCTTACTCTTAGCGCTGGTCACTCTTTTTTAATGAAAGAATCATTCCTTGTGAAGGCACTTCATACTAATCTCTAGTCAAAGCATTTTCATAGATTAAAGATAAAAAAATGACACTACAGAGTTTGTCTAAAATGGTAATAGGTAGAGAAAGCAATGCTAGTATATTACATTCCACATGGTTTTTTTTTTATACAAGTAATGCTACAGAATACAGTAGCAATTAAAACTCTTCAGGAATTTCCAGACTCATCCTCATGGTCAGGTAGGGTCTTCAGCATACACACAACAGGAACAATACTTTTCTCCACCTGTTGTCTTTCCCAAACATTTTCTGAAACCGATGTATACAACTACAGCAATCATTGGAATCTAAGATACTTCAAAAATACTACATCTTTTCTTTTAAAGGAAATATGACCCAATTTACCCTCTGCCCAGGCTAGTCACCAGACCACCTTCCTTAAGCATATTTTGTCCAAATTGAGCTTCATTTGTTTCTTTTTTAATCTTGCTCACTGGTTCTCAAAACAGTTACTACTGTTTACTGTATTGGTAAAAAAATCCTCTTGGTGATATTACCCAGACCCCAGGAAGCAGCAGATAAGGCATATGCACTGTGTAATGTTTCCTATGTTAATGTTTATATATTACTTCTACAGTATAACTAAATGTTGTCCTAAGTTATTTTATTGTGCATAGAGTCCCTGCTCATCAGTATAGTTGATACCATGAGTCATGTCATGAAATTTTTCTCATCACTGCTAAACATTTCCTCTTAAGAGTTTTCACAATCCTTGAATGCTTTGTCGGCTATTAGGACATTTAACAGTAGGTATTTCTTTCTCACTCTCACTGGAAGCAGAGCAGTGGTGGAATTCATTTTTTTTTACTACTGGTTCTGTGACCGTGGGTCCATGTGACTGAGTGGGCAGTTTCTGTAAGCAGGGCAATAAAGATTAGAAACACCAGCAGAATGTTTCTTTCCTGCCTTCCTTACAGGATTAACCCTATAAAGTAGAAAACAACAAAAAATATTTCTTCCAACAACTGGTTCTCTGAACTGCTTAGACAATTTACTACAATTTTCTAGCGAACCTGCTGAATTTCATCTCTGAAGCAGAGTATTAAAAAAAAGTTCTGATATTGCCCCAGTGAGAGAGTTATACCCCCTCTCCAATTTTAGAATAACAAACCAGAATAGAAAAAAAGACCTTCACAATGTCCAGTGTACTATTTTGTGGATACACGATTCCATATTGTCAACTAGTTTCAACTTGTTGGGTGATTGTGGATCTGCAAATTTAATTCAGGTGTCTGAACTTTGTTGTTCGATTATCCAGTTGTTAAGATTATTGGACTCAGCAAGATCAAGCAGCTGAATAGACCAGTGGGGAAAGAGTATTTGTAAAAGCCCACATCTATTGCATCCTGTTCTCTTTTGCAGATTGCCAAAGATCTCAAACAGTTTTATGATCAAGCATTGCTTCAATCAAAAGACAAGGATGAGAACAGAGCAAAAAAGGCACACACTGTTGTGAAAACCTTCCAAGAAACAGTAAGCAATGCAGTGCATTTTTGTTTGGAATCAAATTTAATTTTCACAGTTTTTTGCTTGCTCAGTTAGTTGGTTAAATACCTCCTTGAAGTAACTGTAAATTAGAGGTAGTCATTGTTCAGCAATCACAATTGAGACCAGCAACTGGATCAGTTGTGAATTTAATTTTGATTTTGAAGCATAAATTCCATAAATTAGTTAATAATTCTTTTACAGAAAGCATTGGTTATAATTTCCGGGGAAAAACATAAAGAATTCTTAAATCTATTACCATATGCAAAGCCAGTTCAACATACTTTATAGAAATATTTAAAAAAAAAATTTTTATTTATTCATTCAATTTCTATAACCGCCTATTTCAGTCAATAACCCTGGGTAGCTTACAATTCAAAAACATATTAAAATTAAAACACTAAAACATTTTAAAGCAATAAAAACATCCAAAATGGACATATACTTTGTGTGTTATACAAATACACTTATATATTATATATTTAATCTAATATATATTTAATATAATATTATATTTAATATAATATAATGCCTGTTACCACCATCAGCCTCCAGTCGACTGGTGCGTTCCCACAGGGCAGGCCTCCTCGGATTTCCATTGTCGGGACGATGTCGTCTGACAGCCCTGAGGGTACGAGCCTTCTCTGTGGCCACACCCTCCCTATGGAACGAGTTGCCCCCAGAGATTCGGA
>JAEANM010013670.1:0-14305 GCA_017656035.1 Myanophis thanlyinensis | reverse complement strand
ATTTGCAAATAAATTCATTCCAACTCAGCCAATGTGATTGTCTGGATTTTTTTTTCTCATTTTGTCTCTCATAGTTGCGGTCTACCTATGATCCCAATTACAGGCCTCTCTCATTTTTTTAAGTGGGAGAAATTGCACAATTGGTGCTGACTAAATACTTTTTTGCCCCACTGTATATATAATTGTTCTGGTCCTGGAGGCTGAAATATATTCATGGTAGCCTCTTTACTTACCTTGTATTGCCTCTCCTTCCTTTTATTGTTCTACTTAGCTGAACACAATTAAATTTTGGAGAGAAAATAGAAGAAAGTAGGAGCTGAGGATTTCTCCTCTCCCCATATAACTTTTATTACCCAACCATATATTCCTACAGCATGCCCTTTCCTCTCTCCCCCTTTTAATAAGTGACATTGCCAGAAGATTTGCAACATATATCCCAAACACTTTCACTGCTTGAACTACAGCCCACATTTTTGCCAAAAGTTCTTTATCTTAAAAATCTGGCTCTTAGAAATTTTTTTTGTAAATTTGGGCACAATGACATGGTGACCTGCTTTACAACTATCAGAACTTAGAGTCAAAATGGAAGGTTCAATTACAGTGATAAATTGAGGACTACCTGTACTGTTCTGGAGTCTAGACACATCATCAACAGTGATGTCCTGGAATTTTTACAGAAGCTCCAGGGTATAAGATCTCATCTTGCAGACATGGGTCTTAGAGTAACATTCCTTGAGTTTTCCATTCTCTCTGATTACTTTTTTCTATTTTCTTTGAATCTTCTTAGTCTTGCTATCCCTCCACAAGTGTTCACTATGTTAAATTCAAGGGTTTCCCATCTTAATATGCGAGGAATGCTCGTTGCTGACAATAAAGCATTTGTGCCTTTTATTCTTATCTTGTGACATCCCCAGTTATTTCCTGATCATTTCCTTTCCATTATCATTCATCTAACAAATAGAGCTTGTTTTACTGAGTTAATTAAGGAAGTGCCATTCAGCCTTGTGCCATAAATCCATGTACCTTCTCAAGTGTTTTTAAATGCGAGCTATTAATTGTGTTTACTGGCACGCTGGCAGTAACCAAAGGGCTGAGTATCAGGAAATATGCAAGCAAAGAAAATCTAACCCACTGGTAGAATTTATGCCTATCAAGTAACTTTTTCTTTTAACAGACTGATTTTACTAATATATCTATAAATCACTGTAGGTTCAAGTTCTACCAAGCTTTATTCTAGAATGGTGAGAGGAGTAACACAGAGTATATGTCTTCCGCCTCTTATGCATCTCTTGCATGGAAGGAAACAAACCTGCATATGCTACATACTGTATGTTGGACATTAAGTAGTCTATTTAGGATTGCCATGCCTTACCTAAATTGGAATTAGGGTTAGGTTTCATTCAAAGCTTTTGCAACCTTAAGAAAAGGATTGCAGATAGGACTGCCTAATGGATCTGCCTGTCTGTCTACCTACCTAATTATTGGATTTTGAGGCACCCAATTCCAAAAAGACTCTGGGAAGTTTACAGCTTTTAAAAGAACACATTATTTAAAGAAACATGACTGCCCAGACAAAACCATATAAATAACATGCATGAAAAAATAAATTGATAGATTCTTTACAAATTCCCTAACCTCAGACACGGGGATGGAAAAATCCCCACAGGATTTTATTCCAGAGGATAGGGCCATGACAGAATAGATTGCCATGGTTTTCAAGGTCAGTCTCAAGTAGGGTCTCTTGTACTGATTGAAATAATCCAATCATGGGGTCACTAGGGCATGAGCAACCATTTGAAGGGCTTCAGCATTGAGGAAAGGACACAACTGGGATACATCATGGACCCATGAAAGGCCCTCCCGGCCACAGCTATCATCTGCTGTTTGAATAGTAGCTGTGAGACTAGGACAGGGATATCAAACTGAGGGCCACGCCCCTCCTGAGGCCAAACACAACCCTATGCGGCCCTCAATGAAATCGAGTTTGGCACCTCTGGTGTCTAGGACAATTCCAAAATTGCACACTTATCTTGAATGAGGAAATGCAACATCACATTTTGGAGTTGCATGTAATATATCTGTGATGGTTGATACTCTGTTTCAGAAAAAGAGAGTGCCCAGGCAAGGTCAGCCAACCTCTTATTCTTGCAAGACTTCTAAGATAGTAACATATGTTCTACACAACTCTTTCATCAATGAGGTATTTTGAAAGATAATAAAAAATATGGCAGCTTGTTATATTTTTGTCTGTCATTCTTAGTTGGAAATCTAGCCAGGAAAAAGGATCTCAATTTACTGAAGTAGAAGAAACTATTATTATATAGTTACTCTTGCCTTTGCTAGGTCAGTTTCTCTCATTCTGACTGTTCCTGCTTTGCAACAAGATTCTAGTGAAAAGGTTCACAGAAAAACAAATGTCTTCGGTAGGGCCAAAGTCAATAAAATAGTGCTTAAGGCAAGGAAACTGTCAAACCAAACTAAATAAATCGAGCTAGTGAGGGAGGATTGAACTGGAGTAGAAGGAATGCCTGTAAGACCACAGGTTTGGGGGAAATCAATGAGAAGCGGAGAAGAAATCTGTAATAAAGATAAGGCTGGAAGGAAACGGTTTATTGGAATTGCTGTGGTGAATCAATCAGATTGAATGTAATTGTGATTTTGACATCTGATTCCTTTGCTGCTTTGTTCCTAAATGTAGCTTTAAGATGGAAACGCAACATTTTGAGTCCCACTTATTTTAACTATATGTGATTTGAAAGAATTTATTGCCTTGTTCTTATCCTTTTCTGAACTTTCATATAGAAGCTGTTGAAAGGTGAGAAGCCTCTTGTGACTGTTGTTCAATATAAAAAGGATGTATACAGATAAGCATCCATGAGCCCATAATAGAAGCTAGATTGTGGCATTGCCAATAGGCATCTTATGGAGAACCTCTTTCATTAGCTTATAGCGAAATCGTATTTTTACAATACTGATTCACCTTTTTTGTGTCAGTTTCAGATCTGTGCTCCCTTTCTAGAAGTATACTTTATAAGCATAAAGAATGTTTAAAAACCTAGGGAAAGACAAGAAAATGCTGAACAAATAACTGTGATTGGACAAAAGCAGATTGATTAAAGTCTTTTTATGTATATTCACCCGATGGTGCCTGTACTTCAGAATAAATAAAATACTTTACCTGGATGCTAGATATCCAGTTCTTGCATGAAAATGCAGACATTTCATATGGCCTTGCCTGTAGTGTCACAAAAGCTCATGTGGGAAGCCTGAAATGCGTCCGTTTCACAATTTGGATGTTTTCATTTTAACTCTATATTTCTTTTTATTTGGTAGGTTTGCTTAGGTGTTGCAGGTGCCATGGTCCTGACTCCTAATACCCAGCTAAGAGTCAGTTATGATATTTCGAATGTCCACAACTGCCTTTGTTTCTGTATTACCCTACATCAATATTTTTCAAACTTGACAAGATGTATGGACTTCAAATCTCAGAATAGCCAGCTGGGGAATTCTGGGAGTTGAAGTCCATACGTCTAAGCTGACAAGTTTAAAAAGCACTGTTCTACATAGCAATAGCACTTAGACTTATATAGTGTTTAAACACTTCATAGTGTTTTACAACCCTTTTTAAGCAGTTTACAGAGTCAGCATATTGCCCCCAACAATCTGGGTCCTTATTTTACCAATCTTGGAAGGATGGAATCATATTACTGTAAAGAATATGCTAGAATACTTTTGACCAAAAATAGCCTGGATGGAAATCTAAATCATGTTGCTATAATGGATATGCTAGAATTTTTTTGACAGAAAATAGCCTGTTTTCCCTTAGCAGAATATTTTTTAGAAAAAGCTGCACATCTAGTCATGTATTCCTTTGTAATATATTAGAGGAACTTTCAAAACCAGAGCAAAAATAGCTACTTCTCCTTCCAAGTTTTCATTTTTAGATTGCACTTCTGCTTTTCTGAAAGAAATATTGACAATATTGGAGTGAAAATTCAATTTATTCAGAAAGTTTCTGTACAAGTATATGTTGTGTAAGCCTTAAAAAAACTAACTTCATGGAAAGCTGACAATTGTCTGCAAACACATTACGTCCACTAATTAAATATGACTATAGATTGCAAGGATATTATGGGTATAACTCTGCAGTGCTGTCATGAACAATTTTAATAAAATGCATTTTCATTTAAAATATGACTGTGACTTGACAGTAGTTTTTATAATAGATTTAGTTTTTCTGATACAACAACATGGGCCACAAATTTGGTGGAAAACCTCCTTGCTGACCCACATCTTCTTATGCTCTTATGCCAGGGAAGCACAGAACAACTTTAGAAATTTTACCTATTCAAATGATCATGCCTCATTGTACTATTTCAGAATGCATGAAGATACTATTCAAGATTAATGTGGGAGAACTAACTTTCAGTCATTTAGAAAACTAGTGCAATTATTGATGACTGCCAGCATTTAAACCTGTTTCATGCTGTCCATTAGTGACTTTTGAGCCATGCATTTCCTGGTTACAGGATAATATTGGCAGGTTGTCACTCCTATTAACTCACAATTACATAGAATAAGACTTCCATCCCACGAAACACTCCATATTTAAGATCCTGTCAGAAGAGTTATTTTCTTAAGGATTCAGAGATGACCTTTCAGTTTTTGCAGAAGAAGGAAATAACCCAAATTCAATAACCCAAAATGCATGATTTTTTTTTCAACTTTTACAATTCTTGTTCTGTAGGTGTGTTGTTGTGCTGTTTAACCCCAGGAAAAACAAGCAGCATCATATTCTAAACAGCTCCAGGTAAGTGAAAACACTGAGTTCTCAATGATTGACTTGTTTATATGGTCTTGAAGTAAATGTTGAGGATTTATCAATAATCTTCCTAATTAAGAACTGTGTCTCACTTTTATAACCTGCAATGGACAAAGTGCATCTAAAGTTCATACACACACATATACACACACAAAAAAGGAAGCAATGCGTACAAAGAACAAACAAGTTTATAGGAACAGTTTGAATTGGGATCACAAAATTTATTTTCTCCTCTTTGTAAATTTATTGGAATGCTGGATTTTCTTTATGTTGAACTCCTGAGTATATCTTACATTGTGAATGCCAGAAATCAAGTCATGGTGATGATAATTGTGAGGAACAAAATTGTGGTTAAACAGCTGATTTCTTAATTTCAGCAATTTGAAATAATGTAAGATTATTCTGCAGTTCAGGTGCTTAAAGCAGTAAAGCATTTACAGAGTGGGCTGTCGCTCACTCAAGTTTTGTGTTTTTCCTTTTTATGAAATGCTGTGGAGGCCTGAACTGTTGAAGCCTTTTTTTCCATAAATGACTCCTGTCCAGATCTAACATCTGAATAAATCTCTGTTGAAAAAGTGTGCTGTTGAAAAAGCAACCAGCTGCTTAACACAGATGTCCATTTTGTTCTGCTTTCCTGTGTTCCCTCCCATGCTGCCTAGAGTCATTCTGAAGTTGAGCAGCTTAGAAATTCAATGAATGAATAGTCTGATGTTCAAAAGCTTTAACAGACAAATATTTATACAACAGGCTATGCTGCTTTAACACCTAGGCAAATAAGGATGTAGTGTTTGGCTCTTGTAAAACCTTCCTTCATAGTGCAGGGAATTGTACAGGAACTGAAACTGCATGGCTTTATCGTTACTTAGTTGAAAATGCCAATATTGGATTGATTTTGTAGCATTTCACAGTAGAGTTTCTTCTTTTGTATAGGAAGACTATAACGGCCCTTGCTTTTTCTCCTGATGGAAAATACCTGGTTACTGGAGAGGTAAGTTAGGGTCACATGGCTCTCATGTGCCAGAAATTCAAATGTTCCTTCATATTTCAATAATCAACTAAGGCAGGAATGACTTAAAAGCCTTACTCATGACCTCGACTGGAAGAGAGCCATGCTACAACAAAAAAATAGCTCCTTGCTTTGGGTGACAGGAAGAAAGAGTCTGGGATCCAGGTGTAAGTTTGCTGTTGCCCATCTACCCTGAAAGACTAGAATTCCTAGTTATATACTCTACACCAATGTCCACTATTATTTGCGATGGTAAGAAGGTGTAGACGACTGCCAATTTGCCCTTTTCTATTGGTATCTAAGGTAATGAAAGATGGTGGCGGCCAGTTGCTGCCTACCCTTCCATCTCAATTTGAGCCTCATTCTTGAACAAGCTTAACTGATGGAGGCATCATTTTGAGGGCATGGGATCTAGGCAACTATTCAACAGGCTCACTATTGAAAAGGCCTCTATACTTGAAATAGCATGCTCAGGAAGAACAATGCTTCAGCAGTGGGATGACTGCATAGAGTTTCAAGTGGAAGCAGGTATTAGAAGAGTCATCAAGACAGCTTATAAATATAAAGAGCTGGACCTGATGTAGTCTCTCTGTTGAATGAACTGATTTACTTTTTAAATCTTCAAGAACAGAAAAGATTTGCCCTTTGAAAAATAATTATTTTTCTCCTGATATCACCAGGATGATTTTGAGGTCCCCAAACCAGTGCCATCAGGTCAATGTTGCCATTCCAGGTTATCTGTGCTAGATTTCCTGTGAGAATGTGTCACAAGGGTCTGTGGTTTAATGGTGAACTTGGGCTTCTTGTACGAGGGTCACATTCACATTCTGTTGATAGTTCATGACGTCTCCAATGCAAGCCTTGTGAACAAAGGTTAAAAAAAAAAACCCTTATTGTGGGTACATAAAGAAGATTCAGTCTCAGCGGAAAGGAAGAAGTGTTGCTCAAGTTGCAAATACATAATTAATAAAATATTTTAAGAATGTCTTTTACGAAATAGAAAGAAAATTCTTAATCTGTGGATACATTGATTTAAGTGGCTGGAGAAGTAGAAAGGAAACTAGTTGCTCATTTTGGATTGCTTTGCAATTAGAACCATTGGGGAGAGAATATTTAAACCAGAGAAGCCACAGAGATGGATTTGCAAGGTGAAAACCATTTGAATGCAGTGTGCCTTCAGTTGTCACAAAACTTCATATTTGATATAGAAGATTTAAATGAACTGCAAACCAGTTTTGTGTTGTGCTCCCATGTGCTCTGAAGCAGCTCTCCCAAATCAAATCCCAGTGTGTTAATTCATTGTAGAAAATGAAAGGATGATGTTGATTTCTGCTTCGGATAAGATACAAAGAAGCCAATGTGTACAGTCTTATTTACACTTTTTATGAGGGAAGGTCTTGGGGGAAATTGAATTAGTAACAAAGATGCTTGTAGATTTGGCAGGGCTGGGTTTAGTTGCTGGCAACAAAAGTTTTCATTTTTAAAAAATGTACAAAGCTGAAAAAGCCAGTATTCCGTTTCTGATGTAGATCAGATATACTTACAATGCTACCCCTGTGTGTGTTATGAAGATTGAATTAGTCCTTACATGAAGGCCACAAAAATATTGACAGCCTCTTGTTGTCCATGTTGGATGGCTGCCATGTGTGTCCAAAGAAGCTGATTTACTAATGGACTGTGTACACAATCCCTTCATTATCTTGAATGTTTTGGACTGCACTTTTTGAATTCAAGGGGTGATTTACCCCACTCCCACCAAGTCAAGCAATCAACTGTAGAATGTGAATGCAAGTCACATGACCTGCAAGCTTGTAACTGAGTCAACATAAGAACGACTGTGCAGGATTTAAAATGTTAGATTTGAGAATGGGCAGCAATGTATCCTCGATCGCTTAAGAGCAAGGCGGGAGCTTCTCTTATTCCATGAGAATCTGATGCTCAGAACATTTTGCCACAGGATAGTTGGAAAGGCTCTTTGAGGTCAACCTCTGCTTAATGTAGGATTTACAAAGTTGGATGCAATAACAGTATCTTTGACAGATGGCTGCTCAGCCTCTAGCCTCTCATGACTTCTGAAGCAACAGACTGCTCATCTTCTTTTGGAGTTTTGAAGCCCTCTCCCTACAGAACATTTTCCAAATTTTAAATCAGTGGAGCTAACTGTTAACTCTGTTTGACTGTGCCTCATAAACACTGCAATAACTGTAATCTATTATCCTTCAAAAAAAAGTTATGCTTAATGGCAATATAGTAAACAACGGCATAAGGCTGGAATGGTTCACTCTGTAGGGAAGAGGAATTCCTGCAACTTTAAATGGCAAGGGATTGGATAAATATTAACACTGACATTTCATGATTGGACAGCTGGGCTCTTACATGGTGTTTATTGTAGAATCTGGTTCCTCCATCGCTTTCTCCTCTTCCTTTTAAAGTTAAGGGCAACTATTTTCCCCTTTCCACTCTATGCAGTGATTGCCTATAATGTTGATTTTGCTAATTAATTAATTCTTCAGGATAGTTTTGTAGTGTGATATATGTTTTTTTCTTTTCTTATTGAATCTGTTAGATAAGTATTCATCTTGCTCCAGCGTAGTCTTCTATATCTACAGTATGTTCCCTTAAATATATTTCCTACCTAAGACTAAAAATGTGAATGTTAAAAGCTATCCATTACTAGAATCTTTAAAGATGACTTTAAAGATTGTGGGAGAACAATAGAACAGAACAGAACACTTTATTTGTCCAAGTGTGATTAGACACACAAGGAATTTGTCTCTGATACAGAAGCTCTCAGTGTACATACAAAGAACAGAATCATCATCATCATCTCAATAAGAGGGGAGAGTAAAGAAGATAATAAGATATAAATGATAATATTATACCCATACTACATGGATAAATATACATAGATATGAGACAGCAGTGTGAGAATTAGGTGTTCAGCAGATTGATGGAAAAAAACTGTCCCTGTGTCTAGTTGTTTTGGCATGCAATACTCTGTAGTGTCCTCCCAAGGGGAGGAGTTGAAACAGATTATGTCCAGGATGTGAGGGGTCTGTGGAAATCTTCTCAGCCCTCCTTCTGACCTACTCAGTATACAATATTTTAGTTATAGTACCCACATTTTGCATATGACATTGACATCAGTTAACATACCAGAAAAATAGGTATTTTACATCATTTCCAGAAATGTACTTCTCAAATGGAGATTTTATTTTTTAGATGGTGTCCATTTTTATTTATAAATTTATTTCTGTTGACCTTACCCACTTCTTCAATAAATTGGGTTAAAAACATGCAATATACATTTCAGTAAAACATCAGCAACCGTGATTTATATAAAAATACAGTAATACATGGCAGAAATCTGCTCTGGGGATCTTTTAACAACCACTGAGCAAAAGTCAACATCTATTACTAGAAATGACAAATACCACTCCAGACTACAAGACCTGATGAAAGGGCCATGATTTGATGGATTTTGTGAAAGCCAGGTGCTATTTGGGTATTTGGCAGAATATTATTTTATAGATGGGAAACAACTACTGAGAAAAATTGCCTCTGTGGTGGCAGTGAAGACAGCAGACCACAAGTGAAAAGACAGAGCGAGCCCTTTTGGCCGACCTGCAAGTCAGCGCTGTCTCCTGGAGATTGCTTGAGGAATCCCTGCAGTCTGCTTGGTAGAATTTCAGAAGTGGTTTTCCATTGCCTGGCTCCTAGGGCTAAGTGAGAGTGACTGGCCTAAGGTCACCCAGCTGGATTTGTGTATAATGCACAAATAGGACTCAGGGTTTCCCAGTTTCTAGCTGGTGCTTTAACTACTGTGTCACACTGGCTCTCAAGTCCATTCTGGTGGATTTCATTAGTGAGGCAGATAACTCCTAGGAGAAGGTGGTCCTGCATGCTAGATCACACACAGGGCATTAAAAACAATCAACACCTTAAGCTAATCTAGAAATTGATTGGCAGCCTTCTTTTTCCTCTCCCTCTTCCACATTTTTATTCCCACAGGTTGTGATAGCCATCTGTCATAGCCTTTTATGTCTCCTTTCATCTCTCCTTAACCATTACCTGTTTATTACTCTGAGTATATGGGAAGATAGTGTTATGCCTTGAACACCTAGATTTTGCATAGACAGGAATTTTAAAGAAAAAATCAGAAATTCTGGAATTCACAAAATTCTGACCAGTTCTTTGCTGAAGATACAGGCATTAATACTCCTTTTTGTTGCTGTTGTGCAGCTTAATTCTTGTGTCATCCAAGGAGATGTGGAAAAGCATGTCAGTCAGGTATTAGTGTGTGAACTTGGGTACTTTAGAACCAAATTCACATTTTAGTATATCTTTAGAAACAAAGTTAGTTAGTTTAGTTTATTGATTAGCCTGTAGGCCGTATCAAAATTACAAACGAAGTTAAAAATTTGGAATAGCTTTTTACAACCAACTCAGAAGATAGTTGGCCAGTGGCACTTTTCAGCAGCTTAACAAAGTTAAGTAAGTGGTAAGATATGGAAGATATTTCAAATTTATATTTGATAAAAAGAATTATCAAAACATGAGAAGTAGGTTGCGGTGAGTTGTAGAAGCTAGGGCAGTGGTGGCAAACCTATGTCACATATGCCAGAGGTGGCACTCAGAGCCCTGTCTGTGGGCATGTGCACCGTTGCCCAGCTCAGCTCCACCTCATTTCTCCATGGTGTCTCTCACCATTGTTTGCAGGGAAATAGAAGTTTCCCTGCAAATGAAAAAAAAGAAGCTTACCAAAGGAAAAGATCTCATCTTTTGCAGAGCTGCTGGTGATGTGATGCCCCGCTTCTCACTGGCCAGCTGGTGTTTGGGTTTCCAGCATGCATGCGCAGTTTGCGCACCTTGCATTTTGGGCACTCAACCCCTAAAAGGTTCACCATCACTGAGCTAATGTTGCCAGGTATGCAGTATTAGAATTCTAAAGAAATGGGCCTTTTGTTGTGTCTACACACTTGAGATTGGCTTTTGCACATTTTCAAAAAAGCTCATTTAAATCTAGAAAACATCCTAGAATTATCTGCTACTAAATGACATTTCCCAAACAAAAAAGTCATTTTAACAGACTTTGATAAAAAAAAAAACTAATAAATTAGTGGTCTTTGTATTCTTCCTCTTTATCACTTCCTGATCCTTTCTATACTGATACTAGTTTCTTCATTTTCACCCTTTATGGGGAACAAATAATGTCAAACAATCAGTATCCTAACCATAGCTAAAAACTTTCTCCTGATTCCCTAGAAAAGAGCTCCCCAACCCAATCCACACCATGATTTTTGTTTCATCATTATCATCATCACCACCACCACCACCACCATCATTTTAGTCATTGTCTATCCACTGCAGGATGAAGGCCTTTGTGCATGTTTCTATCCTATACATTCCTGAGCTTTCTTTTTCTAATTACATTCACAATATTTGCTGATCTCATTGATCCACCTTGTTTTAAGTCTCTTTTGTGGATACTTTTAATCATTCTATGATTGCCTTGTTCCACCTGCCATTGGTTCTTCTTGCTATGTGACCAGTCAATTTCCACTTCAGTTCTTTTACTCTCTTGATGATATCTTAAACTTTCATTTGTTCTCTAATCTATGTGCAGGTCTTTCTATCTTGTCTTGTAATGCCGAGCATGAATCTTTCCATGGGTTTTTGTGCTAATGGAAGCTGATGCAATAAATGAAATTGAGTGGTGTGTTAAATGTAGTTGGCAGGCATTTGGCAAGCTAAGCATAATTTTCAAGAACAAGCTCCCCTTATGCCTCAAGAGAAAAGTTTTAAATCAATGTATGTTACCTGCTCTAACATATGCCAGTGAAACATGGACGCTAACCTCACAATCGATTGCTGCATGTATTTACCATAAGAACAATAAACCTTGGTGGTTGAATTGTGAAGCTATTAAGCTAGTTTTATCTGTGGAAGAACTGTTAGGAAACTGTACCACCCATGTTGTTTCACAGAGTGTCAAAGCACTGCAAAAGTCTAACTTTGTTGTGGTCGAAGATTTTGGCTTGTCTTCAATGCTTGAATAAAAGTGCATGTAAGTGAGTATATTGAATTGGCAAATTCTCTTTCTGCTTACAGAGTGGGCATATGCCTGCAGTCCGTATATGGGATGTTGCCGAGCGGACCCAGATGGCTGAACTTCAAGAGCATAAGTATGGAGTGGCATGTGTGGCCTTCTCACCAAGCTCCAAGTACATTGTCTCAGTGGGTTATCAGCATGACATGATAGTCAATGTTTGGTCATGGAAGGTAAATTATAGCAAGATTTTTTGTAGTTATTATGTGAGCACAATTGAACTTGCAACTAGAAGTTGCATTATGATATGCCTTCCGAATACCAATCCTGTTTCCTCACAGATAATCTACTCCGAGTTTCTTTCTCCTAGTTTGAGTTTGTTCTTGTTGTATATAACAAGGATACACAACCTGAGCTCCAAGGATGGCATGATTTCTTGAAGACAGATAGCACATGGACCAGAGCTCTTCCTATATTTGCAATCAAATAGAAGAATGTAATTTGAAATTTGGAGTGCAACCATTCTGATTATTTTTCATTATTTTAATTGAATTTAAAAGTCAATGATACTCAATTTCATCATGCCTGTAGGCCCTGACTCCTTTTGGGAATATAGGCTTCAGCTCACTTCATAGAAGATGTCTGATAAAGCAGTAAGCTCTATGTTTGCAATAACTGAAATGAAAGGATGTTTGTAATGGAGGTATATGATATATTTCAATGAGACAGAAGTAATGTTTATTTAATAACTCCCTTCTAGCTTTAAAAATGCATAGAGAAATATTTCATTACTTTACTTCTTAGTATGTAGAATAAACATTCTTGAAATGGCATAGCAGCCTAGCTAGGAAGATTCCCTCACCACTTCCACTTCTTGCTTTGTGCTAAGGTTCACATAATGAAAGATCACAGCAGGCTGTTTTGTCTCCTTTTCATTAGATAGGTAGATAGGTAAATGCCTAATGCTGGATCAAGCCATTTTGATATCTCATTCTGCCCTGGTCTGCAATGATGGATACTGATTTTGAGCTGAAGATGCCAGAGACCTTCTGTATGTTTGTTGCCACTACATTCTCAGGTTGACTGGTCCATAGATTGTACTAAGTCATGGTTTATTTTAAGCATGTTTAATTGTGTTAATTTATTTGGCTGGATCCACAGAACAAACTAAGACAACAACAACAACCATGTTATGGCTCTGTTTGATGTTTCTTATGTTTTAGATATTCACTCTCAATGCAAAAAGCTATTAGATATTTTATTTTAAATAACCGGTAATATATTCTGAGTTTTATTTGGTTTCCCTTCTAAAAACAAGTGGCACACAAGTACATGTCTCTTCAAGCAGCAAAGATTTGGGTATTTTTTCTTTAAGGCCTCTTCAAAACATTGGATTATTCTTTGTGTTGACCAGAAAAAAAATCCTTCAGTGATTGATATGTTGATAGTAAAAGTGGCTTTTACAGAGAGAGTACTTGGTTTGATTAGGAGTAAATTGTGTGCTTAGTTTATTTCCTGGTATAACAAAAATGTGTTCAGTTTATCTTACTATGTATGAGAAATCAGAACCATAAAGGAGGTTATCTCAAGGGACTAAAATGGCAATGAATTTTATACGCCAAATTAATGATGAACATTTTTTTTTGTTGAAGTTAAATGTGGTAAGCTGTCATTGTTAAGTCTGGATTTGTTCATTCTTGTATAATCTTCTGTTCAGCACACTGTGCTGTTAATCATAAATTGTTTCACTGCCTTTTATCTGTGCATGTTTATTATGTGGCGTCAAAAGACTTTTTTCTGACCTGGGTGAGTCAGGGGTAAATTCACTTCTGAGTTTCTGATATTAGAATGCAACTCCTAGTATATATTTATGTAAAATATTTTCTTTCATTTGGAGTAAAGGGGACTATGTGGAGTCATGTTATCTTACCTCTGCAGAATTTAAGGTTAACATCAGTGCAGATGCCTAAACCAACGAAGGCCAAGATTCCTGCTCTACCTCATAGCTCCTTGGATCATTGGGAGTCTGCATAAATTACCTCATCATTGGGAATTCCCACGGAGCTCTTGTGTCCTAACTCATGTGATCATGAGGGAGGTAGTTGCAGGCCTTTTTCTGTCCATGAAGGTCTTCCCTGTTCTTGCATCAGCCTTTGTTCTGTTCTGATTCTGTAAACTATCCCTCTTTAATTTACACATCATTACTCATGCCAATGGTAATAATAATCCTTGTCCAATAGTAGTAATAATTTTGTACAATATTTTGTAACACACATTTTAAACTTAATTCCTAGTCCCAAATGGCTACAAATATTATTGTTTGTCTCAGCAAAACACTATACAGTATATATATTGAATTTTAAAGTGATTTATATTGGCCATTGTTTAATTATTTTAATTGCTTTTAACTGTATTATTGTATTGAAGT
>JAEANM010013669.1:0-14305 GCA_017656035.1 Myanophis thanlyinensis | reverse complement strand
TAAATAATTAGCAAGAGCAAATAATAACAATACTGCAAAAGATCAGAGCATGTGATTGCAATAGATTTAAGCCTCTGGAAAATGTTTTCCAGTTTTTCATCCATTTTTTAAAAGGTGCTTATTTCATTCTTTTTTTACTTAATCTTTACAATCAAGTTTCATGGTCACTTTTGTCTTTGAATGAAACTTGGGCATCTCTGCAATCCTAAGTGTGATATTGCTTCCTGAAGTAAAATCCTGCAGTTTGTAATGCTGTTATGGTTTATTTTAGGACATAAAAATTGTAAATGCTTTGTCTGAATTCAGTATTTTATGAATATATTTTATAATTTCTTTACCTTAGGAGAGAGACTGTTTTGGAAAAGTAAGGTAAAAACAGTAGTAACAAAATGATTCACAGATGTTATGATGATTAATTTTACATTTTCTAAGATTAAAATAGGCATTTTTCTTTTTTCTCTCTTCCATCTTGCCCTGTTCCTGTCACATCATCTACTCAACAGCAACAGAGTATTGTAAGTAACTTTCCTACCTCATTGTTGCATGGGAAAATTTAAGAGCCAGCCAAGGGCTGAAGGCTGTCTCTTTTAGTTGCTGAATATCTAAGAGAGTTGTAAATCCCCTATCCTGGAAAATCCTAGGCAAAGGAAATGTTATTTTATATTTTTATTAAAAATGCTTTTGCGGGTTCAGAACTGATGGTAGAAGTCCATTGACAATTTTTTTTTCCTTTTGGTGACCAGCCAGATAATCCTCAGAATCTCTGAAAGAGCTTTTCTATGTGGGTTTCTCCCAGGAATCCAAATATAGCACAGAGATTGGGTCTGATTTCTTTTCAAAGTCCAAACTTAACCTGTCTCAGACTTTGTCTCCCAAAGATGTTCTGCTGTGTCCAGAGTACCAGATATTGCACAACTGCTTTGTCCCATTGAATTGCCCCTCCCCCCACCCCCCACAATGGACAGCCCCCCTCATTTTTTATAGATTGATCCTGCTGCTCAATCATGCAGACTCTTTGAGAAGACTATGGATGATTGTTTGAAATCATCCCTTCTCTCATTCTCTCTCTCTCTCTCTCTTTTTTTTTGGTAGCCTCCCCCAGCCAAGTATGGAGGCCGCCATACTGTGACCATGATCCCAGGAGATGGGATTGGGCCAGAGCTCATGCTTCATGTCAAAGAATTGTTCCGGTATGGGTTTTTTTTTCTTTTCCACCTTTCTAGGACTCTGCCTAAAACAAAGGCAGCCTAACTCTGATCACTCAGCCTGCTAATGCTGGAGGTTTCCATTCTCTTTGGCATGTTTGGCCCAGATCTCTCTTTTTTCTGCTCCAGACATGCCTGTGTGCCCGTGGATTTTGAGGAAGTTCTAGTGAGCTCAGAGGCATCCGAAAGTGACATACAGAATGCTCTCATGGCTATCCGCCGTAACCGTGTGGCCCTCAAAGGTAATGGTGGTCCTTTGTCCCACATAGATAATCATGGAGTTGGAAGGGCTAAAATAAATCAAATCAAATCAAATCAAATTTTATTTCTCACATACAGTCCTACATGGGACGAGAATGCAGTGAAATGTGTATGTGACTGTTTGCGACCATAGGTAACAGGGCAAGAGATAGTCTATATAGGGTAGGACAGTGGTGGCAAACCTTTTACTTACCGAGTGCCAAAAAGTACATGCTTTGCACGAGCGATCCGCACTTGTGTGCGGCTCCTCCATATGCGCTGCATGCGCAACCACACCATCTGTGCATGCATGAAGGTTTTGCATATGCAATGCACGTGTGCTGCGCACAGGCACCCACGCACACAAGAGCCATCACGTGTGCATGCGCAGAAAAGCTCCGAAGACCAGTTGGATTTCCTGCTGCAATTGCGCGCATGCACAGCGGATGCCCAAAGACTGGCTGGCTCTCTGCAATTGCGCATGCATGCATGCACAGTCACACGTGCATACTTACCTGGAGGTAAGTTGGCTGACAGCTTGGGTTCCCAGCAAGATGGCTTTGCGTGCCACCTGTGGCACCCGTGCCATAGGTTCACCATCACAGGTGTAGGAGAATAAGTTAGGAAAACAAAAACTGGACATTATCTGTGCTAATGGAAAGAGCTGGAAAGAGCCACTGTTCATATGGAGCACAGAGATGAAAATTGTATTACTGAGATATGAGAAGTTAATGGAGTTTGGAATGGAGGTGGAAACAGTGCCCTCCCATGCCCTGAATCTTTATAGTGAGAATAAAGAATCATTGTGGTCTTTAAACCTAATTGGAAGTGTTTTTAAAACATTTCTTAGAGGGTATAAACACCCACAAGTGATTCTATAAATACTGTATTTTCCGGAGTATAAGACGCACCTAAATTTTGGAAGAGGAAAACAAGAAAAAAATGTTTTTGGCCTCCGGACAGATTGTTTTCCCTCTCCCCAACCTCCAAAGGCATTTTGCAGGCCTCCAGAAGCCTCCGTGCAGCTCATTTTTGTCAAAAAAAAGGGCCCGTTTTTCACCTGTTTTTGGCACCCCCGGGTGAAAAAATGGGCCAGTTTTTGGCAAAAAACAGCCCTGGGTTTTTTTTGGCAAAATGCCTCTGAGGGCTGGGAAGAGGTAATACAAGACTTGTAGGGGGTTTGGGAGGCCAAGAACAGTCTGTTTTTGATGAAAATGGGATGTGCGGATGGGTGCTTGGGAGGCCAAAAACAGCTGTATTCAGTGAATAAGATGCACCACAATTTTCAAGTCAAATCAAATTTTTATTCATTACATGCATAGTCATGCATGGTACAAAATGCAGTGAAATGTGTATGTGTATAATTCACCACTTTTTTTGGGGGGAGGCATCTTATACACTGAAAAAATATGTTACATTTCTTAAGAGTGCCTTTCTCAATGTCTTATGTTTGCTGCTCAGAAAGCCAGGGCCTTTTATTCATTTTCTTTTCCCGTCCTTTATAGGAAACATCGAGACAAACCATAACCTGCCACCTTCCCACAAATCCCGGAACAACATACTGCGGTAAGATAAAGGCTCAACTTAAAATGGCAGGCAGAGCTTTGGAACTAGTTAAGCCAGGCCTGCACAAATGTTATCTTTCAGGCAGGCAAGCAGGCAGACAAACAGTCATATCTGCTGTTCCAACAGCAACACCAGGATGCTTGACTGGGATTTAGCATTAGACAGCTAGGGGTAGGGGTCCCTGTTTGAAAGACTTGTCTTTCGCTGATATAGGATGTTCAACCTGTGGTTCAAGACCGAACAGCTAGATTGAAGAAAGAGGGACATTACCTGTTTTCTTTTCAGGCTGCGTTTCGTCTGGTGCTTTGCTTAAGCAGCTGAGAAGCAGTGATTCTCCACTGTGTGAGCTTGCCTTTTCCTTCTCTTATCTCCACAGCACTAATTTGGATCTTTTTGCCAATGTGATTCATTGCAAGAGTCTTCCAGGTGTGGCCACCAGGCATCATGACATCGACATCCTGATTGTCCGGGAGAACACAGAGGGGGAATACAGCAGCTTAGAACATGAGGTGCTCATTTATACAGGAAGCTTATGGTGTTCTTTTCTCTTTCCACATTTGCTGCTCGTCTCAACCCCATTCGCATGGGGGTGGGATGGTATATCTCTGTCCTACAGATGTACATTTGTTTACTTTGTTGCACTGAGTAAGGTAAGGGAATGGTGATAGCGCTGTATGGGTTAGACCAGGGACCAGCCATGCTGGTTCAGGAATTCTGGGAGTTGAAGTCCACAAGTCATGAAGGAGCCATAATTGCCCACCCCTGGATTAGGCTGTAGAACTAAGTATCTTTACAATGATGGAGTACCAGAAGTCATGGCCTGCTGGGTCAGAAACTTGTGGACCGAGAGTCCTTTTTATTAGGAGCTGTCCGTTGGCAGTCCAGAGATTTATCGTACTATTTATCCTTTTCTACCTTTAAATGCAAGGCGAGATATTTGTGAATATTGTATAGGTACAAGGGAAATCACAAGGCAAGAACTGACTTCCTGTATGAAATGGTTCTCTAAGCCAGGATATCAGTTTTCTTAGTAGAAACCAGGAGCACTGATCATGCCCTTTCTGCAGAGTGTCTCTGGCGTGGTGGAGAGCCTCAAGATCATCACAAAGACAAAGTCGCTACGCATTGCTGAATATGCTTTCAGGTTGGCACACGAAGCTGGTCGCAAGAAAGTGACAGCTGTCCACAAGGCCAATATTATGTAAGTCGGAAGATGAGACCAAGTCCACGTAGCACAGCAGTCCTTAATTGGGTTAACTGTGATTTGTTAAATAAACCATAGTGTGGGATGACCATCACAAAAGTTGTGGCTTAGTGTGAGGTGTGAATTGTATGAAGAATATTCTATAGCCTAATAGTAACCAAGTGCTGGGGCAAGTATTGTCAGATATGGTGCCTGTACTTTTCCCTTTTGGACCCTTTTCAGGTTTAGGATAGTTCTTTTCCTGTGCTGTGGGGCGGAGACGGGCTTCCGTCTGGCCTTTTCTCTTGCTCCACAAACATTATTACTCTTCTCTTGAAGCTCAGTGCCTCTGTTGTTTTTGCTGCAGAGCCACCATTTGCTTTGGCTCACCTGTTCCTCTTTTCCTTCCCTAAAGGAAACTGGGTGACGGTCTGTTCCTGCAGTGTTGCAAAGAGGTGGCAGCTGGCTACCCAAACATCACCTTTGATAGCATGATTGTTGACAACACCACCATGCAGGTACCATGATGTTGGCTTAGTTTCAAGTCCAGCTACGGCTGTAGGAAGCTGCTTTACACTGAGTAAGGCCCTTGGGCCATGTTGTCCACCAGATTAAAATATAAGTCACAGCAGGTTTCCAGGCAGATTCACTGAGTCTGCTTCGAAGTTCACGGGACTGAGCTTGGCAATCTGTAATGTTACAACTTGGTTAGGATTTGTGCTTTTTTAATATGGTGGACAGAAACTGTTTTATTTGGAAGTCTTTATGCATACTTTCAGTTTAGATGCAGAGGAATCACCCCATGTCTCCTCGGGGTGGCTAAGAGGGGGGAAAAAAGCATGTTATGAATACTGGGATAACTTGCTGCTTTTTTTGAATCTCCAGCTGGTTTCCCGCCCACAGCAGTTTGACGTCATGGTTATGCCTAACCTGTATGGCAATATTGTCAACAATGTCTGCGCTGGATTGGTTGGCGGTCCAGGCCTGGTCCCAGGAGCCAATTATGGCCGTGACTATGCAGTTTTTGAAACGGTAAGGCGCATGAGATGGCTGTGTTATTTGAGTGGGATGAATCTCCAAATCACAACCCGATCACGATAAACAATAATGAAACATGGGCAGATATCTTTCCATATTCGCTATTGCAATATTTCCCAACTAGTTTTGGGTGCATAAGATTGGTGAAATGCAGGATGAGCCTAAGCAGGATACAGGCTCATCAACATGGTTCAAGCACCTCTTGGTTGGGCTAGCTTGAGGAAATTTCAGCAATTCCATCTGGAGGTAATGGAGTTTTGGAAGCATCTGCAAGCAGCAAAAGGACAATAGTTTTCTTACTGTTGCTGCTGTTAACTGAATTATCAGTCCTCAGTCCTTTTCTTTCTTACAATTGAACTCCCTCCAAGTTTTGCCAGAAGCAAGATACCCACCCTCCCATTTCTCACTTCTGCTTATAAAGCAGTAAATGTCTTACAGAGCAAGGGTCTCCAGTCTTGGCAGTTTTAAGCCTGGTGGGCTTCAACTCCCAGAATTCACCAGCCAGCAAAGCTGGGAGTTGAAGTCCACCAGGCTTAAAACTGCCAAGACTGGAGACCCGTTGTGGAGCACAGCTATGCTCTGTGGACTGCCTTTCACCTCAGCTTCTTGCCTTGCCTTTCAGTTAATAATGTCATTGCTAGTTTGTGTTTTGAAACCCGAGTGGCAGAACTTGTTTCAAGTGCTATTGCCACAGTATTTTTGTATTCTGAAAATTAGCAGTACATCAGAGTTGGTAAGGACCAGTTAAACCGTTTTCAGTTCCATCTCTTTCTCTGTTCAGAACCCAAGTTAACCTCCCTTAAATATGTTATCTTCCTTGAAAAAAAAAGTTTTATTTTTATCACGGCAGGACCTGGGTTCTTTGATACATATAGTTCTCGACTTATAGCTGTTTCTTTAGCAATCCTTCAGAGTTACAATGGTGCTGAAAAAAAACATTATCTGCACTTTATGATTGTTGCAGCATTCCCCAGTTGTGATCATTTTTGTGCTTTTGACAGCGGGCATGTATTTCTAATGTTGCAGCTGAGATGTAATATTTGGGCGCCCCACCCAGCTTCTGACAAGCAAAGTCAAAGCCGGATTTACTTAATGACGGTTCACTTAATAACTGCAGCAAAAAAAATTTGTAAATGCAGGTACAATTTCTTTAACCACCTTGATTAGCAACAAATTCTTGTCCCAGTTGTGGTAAAGAACTGTAAAATTATTGTGGGACGTAGCACACAAAAGGTTGAGGATGGCTTGGGATTACTGATTACTAAAATCATCCCTTGTCTCTTCCTTTATCTCCCCATTTCTCCACAGGCTACACGCAATACTGGCAAAAGTATTGCAGGCAAGAACATTGCGAACCCCACAGCAATGCTCCTCGCCAGCTGTATGATGTTGGATCACCTTAGGTAGGTGGTCCGAGGGTTAAATGATCAGAATATAATGATGGGTTCCTAAAGGGTAAACAGTGTAAAAGTGTAAAATTACTAAATCTAAATTGTAAATTTCTTCTTTAATGTTAAGCGGTCATACAAAGCATTTCACTGCATATTGTACCATGTATGATCATGTATGTGACAAATAAAATCTGAATCTGAGTTGGAATCAAAATGAAAAAAATAATCCCTAGAAGCAGCTGCCATCATACTGGGGATGGGAGAAGAGAGGCTGATTTGGTTACTGTTCTTAAAGATCTGTCATCCATTGCAGATTGCACAGCTATGCGTCGGTGATCCGCAAAGCAGTCCTAACCGCCATGGATGATGCGGAAGTGAGTTGCTCTTATTCTGATTTGGACTGTCTGATTAAGTTATTGGGAAATAATAAAATGTTTTTTTTTTTAATCTAGTCACTTGAACTTTAGGGACCAGTAGTATCCTTAGAATCTCTTGGAAAAGTGGAATTGAGTTTCTTGATAGTGGATGGAATCTATTTGGGTGTATTGCCATAATAAACATTATATTATGCAACATGCTGGAGGGAGCAGAAGCAAGATGTTTTCCTATTCCAGAATGGAGTAAAGGCGCTCTTAATATTTCCCTAGAGAGAAAGAACCTAAGCTCAACTAAAATAGATATGTTGTAGATGAAAGCCAGTTTGATGTAATGGGTGACCTTGGGCCCAACTATTCTCTCCCAGCCTTAAGAAGTGGGCTATGGCAACCCACTTCTGAAATCTTGCCAGGAAAACTGCAGGGACTTGTTCATACAGTTGCCAGAAGTTAACACTGACTTGGAGGAGGTCCACACGCATATACAAACAAAGACGAAAGATGAACCATTTTTTCTGACTAGAAAGGTGGATTGACAGAAAATTTACACAGTATTAGAGCGCCATCCTTTTTGTCATCTTCTCCAAGAATAGAATTGTAAAACTCAAAAGCCTTTGATCTGCAACAGTGGAAAGAATTGCAACTGCTCCTTCTCTAATAATAGAATTTTGACATTGGAGAGGTTAAAAATTACTAGAAAAAGCCATGGGATACACAGGAAATCAGTCTCTTTCTTGACTTGCTCTGCAAAGTTGTGGGATGGTATGTCAAATATCCCAGCTGTCAATGATGTAATTCATACCAATCCCATTGGGTATAAGAAAAAGTCAATTAAAATAAAAAAAGTAAATTCAAATCAAGAAAAGTTTGCCCAGTTCACCAGACTGGAGGGGGAGCACCCCCAAAAACTACGGAAGGGTTCCTCTTCTTCCTCCCATTTTGGGTTTACTGTGCTTAAGTATAATTAGGGGTGCATGTCAGATAAAGCTAAACTCATTCTTTATACATCTATATTTAGGAGTTCACAACCTATCCTTTTCAGTAACATTTTCTGTAAAAGTTTAATTTTATGTAACTTGGTAAGTTCCTCACTTATGCCACCCCTGCTCAGGAATTGTAGTTGCAAAAGGCCAGATGTTCAGCACTGGTCTTCAACCAATTATGGGACATCAATTGCTATAATGCAGTTGAGGCTGGCTTAGTATAAAATGCTGCATTTTCTTCTCTTTAGACCCACACACCAGATATTGGGGGCCAGGGTACTACCTCAGCAGCCGTTCAATCAATCATGAAGCAGATCACCAAGCCTAGGTCTCAGCTGGCACAGGTAAGAGAATAGAAGGAAGACATTCCTAGATTGGGGCTGGGGCTGGCTGTAGTGAATTAATTGCATGCTTGGGCTACAGGGCATGCCAGACACATGGACATGGCTGTATTTATTTTTAGTAGGAAATAGATGTATAGGCAGTCCTTGACTTATGACCATTTGTTGAACAACCCAAGTTATGAGGGTACCCAAAAAAGGTACTTCTGATTGGTCCTTTCATGACCATTGCAGCGTCCCTGCCATCATTGCGATCAAAATTTGGGCATTTGAAAACTGTCATGTATTTATGATGGTTGCAGCATCCCAGGGTCACATGATCACTGCTGATGACCTTTCCAGGGGGGCTTCCACAAGCAAAGTCGGGTGGGGGGGGGCAGATTTGCTCAACAATTTGATGATGTGCAGAATAGATTGTAAAGTCAGGCATGAACTCGCTCAATGATCACACTGTTTAGTGATGGAAGTTCCCAATTGTGGTTGTAAGTCAATTATCTGTAAAGCAAAGGGGGGGGGGGGAGGAGAAGAGGATAATGGGCAACTGGAGTTGTAACCTTTCTCCAATATGGCATTGATCATATACCAGTAAGTTTTATACCCATCAATTTTCTATGACAAGATAGTTTGGGGACTGACCCAAGTCAATGGGAGGATGCCACATGGAAAAAATGTTATAGGTTTTCTTTTTAAATTGTTTTACCCATAATAAAAGCCAAGAAGAGGTTACTATAGGTAAGATCAGGTTGAAATGTCACTTGCCTTGCCCTGGACTTTTGTCTTTTGCAGTGAAGCAATTTAGCAACATAGCCTGATTCTGTCCTGAAAGACTCTATCTAATAATAATATTACATTTTTGCTTTTTGTTTAATAGTAAATGAAGCTGAAGGCCAAAGCTGTCCCAGCTACAGCAGGTACCCACCCATTCTTTTTCTTCAGTAAAAGCAAAGGAGCAACTGTTACGAATGGTGCAGACCTTTTCATTTCATATATTCAAGCATCCTTCTTCTGTATATAGTGTGTAAGTTAATGTTTCTCACCCAGCTCCTTAATAATAAATGTAAACAGAGAGGTTTTCTGGGCTCTTACTTCTAGTCTGGTTGACAGAAAATCATAACGATAAAAGTAAAATGGAGCGACTTGGAATAAATATGAATGTTGAAGCATCCTGAAGATGGATTATCATCAATGTCTGAAGAACAGTAACCAGATTACCTACTTTGAACCAGGACTGACTATTTAGCTGAGAATGGGGAATTGTTGTGAGCAACATTGCAAAAATGGCATTGCTGCTGTTATCCTTGAATCCTGTGAATGTTGACCTGAGTACCCTTTGTCATTTTTATACGATGATCTACATGAGAAACATAATTATTTTGATTTAGAAAATAAAAGCTCACACTTACTACAATGCATCCCCCCCCCCCCAACCTATGAATATACATTTTCTAATTTGCCTACCTCTTGTGCTGTTGGCAGAATGGAGATTCAAAGGAGCCACGGTACTCTGAGTCTTACTGTCTCAATTTTGATGCAATGAGCTGTTCTCATTTAAAAGAAAAGTAATATTCCTGCTGCGGAAAATGCATGGGTTTTAAAAATAGATTTGGGCAGTTGAGCAGGACCAACATGAAAGGGCATCAAAACCGCTAGCTTCAACTTCTGTGCAAACTGGCCTGTTTTTGTTCCCATCCCCATTACAGCTTGTCCACAGAAAGAAAGATTCAAAAATTATTGCAAATATTTTAATGAAAAAAAATTATTTTTTTAATTCAATCCCTGTAACAACACAGCATTCAAAACACTTCCACGCATACTTTCCCCCAACACTGGCACACACACGGCACCTCTAAATCAAGGCCATGGCTTCTCATTGGGGAGATAACAGTGCACGAAAACAGTGTCTCGCTTTCATTGGGTTTGGTTCTGGGGCAACACAACTTTGGTATAAACAGTATTTTTACCCAGATGTTCCCCACTCACTATCCCAGTTTCAGACTGGAGTGTTTATCACAACTATTAGTTCCCACTTCACACAGTGGACTTCAGATTCAAGACAGCTGAATCTAGTTTCCACAGAAACAAACTCTCCAATTTAGCTCCAACAGTGTTTCTAGGAAAAGGAAAGGATGTCGGGCTTTACGCCTGGCTCCAGGTCTTTCTTTTGCATTCCTTTCCTAGGACATTTGGGAGTGGAAAGGGGGAAAAGGCTTATATGTAACAGCTTTCACTTTTCTTTCCTTCCTTATTCAGTGCATCTAGCAAACAATAGGTAGACTCCATTGTAAAGGCACAAAGTAGCTTGAATCGTTTTGCTCATGGGGGTCAAGCTTTTTATGAGCAGCTGTTCTTTCTTTGAAGAAAAAAAAAATGCTAATCGCAAGTAGCAGGTGTTGAAAATCAGAACAGGAGTTGCAACAGCAGCCCAAGATGGCAACAATGTAAACAACCCCAAACATCTGCCAAGAAAATACATTAACAGCACACATACAGCTAGCTTGATTTCCCTCCCGCCAATCCTGCAAATGATACGGGGATTATTCTCTAACCATCTCAAAAGTTGGATAAAAAATGGGCTAAGGAAAATGAAACAGCATAGAAGTAAAAACAACATTGGACATATCACAAGGCATATTAGAAAAATCAGGCTGCTAAAAAATTCTTACTACATACCTTTCAAAAAAATTTCCAAGCACAACTATTTTTTGAAGTTTGAGTTTCTCAAGATATCAAATGATGAGCAGATATACAACCCCTGATTAGTGAAAAGCATGCATATTAGGGACTATAGTCTAATCATATGGAAAGGGACCATAAATGCTCATGGAAGGAGGAGGGACACGACTACATCCTTCTGTTTATTGAGTTGTTGATCAAGTTGAGAATCTTCCCAGAAAATGCCAGAAAACTTTTAAGTATTCAGAACCCATTGGAATAAGTATCTTTCCTCTCCTACTTTGCTATTGATGTAGTTCTATTTCTTTTTCCATGAGTTTTCTCATACTGCTACATGCTTCCACTGTTAAATTTCTACATCAATATCCTGCAATTCTACAAAATTTCATTCACCTTCATGTATAAATTGTTGCTCAAAAAAAGGCCACATTTTCCTGGAGTTAAAATAGAAGTTTAGGCAGGGGAGGGGATATATTTTCTTCCAACAACAATGAAAAGTTGGCAGTTCTTTCCAGCTTCTTGCTCCAACTCTCAGGTACATCCAACTCATCATCCACCTTGCACGTACCTATTCCTCTCAAATTACTTTTCTGTCACACTTGTTTGGTGTTTAAGGGTGGGGACCTTTAAACACATACTTTAAAAGGGAGAGAAAAAAACCTGCAAGAAATCTCAGTACTGATTAAAAACTGTCAAACAGCATTATCCCAATGGCACCTAGAGAAGATGGCCACTGTCAACCAAGAAGGCATATGCTAACCAAAAAAAAAAAAAAAGGGGGGGGGGGAAATCCTGGTCATCTTCCATTTGTGCTTCAGAAGTAGCCATAAATTGACATGTGGGCTTTCCAATCCAGCCATACAAACTCTAGTTTAATCAGCCAGGGTCTCCAATCTTGGAACTAAGAGGAGTAAACATTCTTTCCTCACATCCATCACTCCAGTAAAGCCAGCAATACGAGCCAGGAAACTCCACGTGGGCCAGAATTCCCTTATTATTTCATCAATCAGTTTGTTTTTAGGGAGGTTTGTTCCTAAGAGTTTAGCCATGGGTGCTCGAGACACTGGGCAGCTGTAGCACGCTCTTCTGGGATGTATTCCATCATGGGCAACAGGAAGTCCGTGAACTGGGCTGCTTGTTCAAGAGGCCATTCATATTTCTCCACCAAGACCTCGTAGAGTCCCCAGTGCTTCAGGTTCTTTATGTGACGCAGTTCCCCTAGCAAGACGGGCAAACAAATGGGGAAGTTGGACAGGTCTCATTTGATAGCGTAGCAATGCTGCGATCAGCAGCAAACCTAACATGTTTAAGTTCACAAGGCCCTACGTGTACAAGGTAGATACAAGAGAACATCAATGGAGAATGTGGTTGTATATGAAAGGCACGGACATACAGCCCTGATATAAACGGTTTACAAGCTGCTTCTGCATGAAAGCAACTTCATTCTGGATCTTGCCACAGTAAACACTGCAGTTTACTTCATGCAATTTACTGCAAGTGAGCAGACCACTATTTGTACTGGTTCACCAGAAAGCCTGTCTTTCCAACCTTCACCCCATTCCTGTTTTTTTGTTCAGGAGAACTTGACCTTTCTCAACTCTCTTCCTGTAAACAAACTTTGAACACACATGCACTGGAGCAAAGTTTCCTCTAAAAGATCCATCCCCCCCCTCCCCAATACTATGTTTTTCAACTCACCTCGCCGGTTGAAGTACTCACGCGAGTACCGCCCCGAAAGAGCAAAGTGGGGGGGAATATCACCAAGTAATTCAACAATGTGGGCAATATGATCTGAAAGAAGGAAAGCATTAATGCCATGAGGCCTCGTTTGGAGGGGCCGCTCCACTATGCTACAAAGTATGAATACAGGGGCTTCTGAGATTTATAAGCCGGAGATATGGCCTTCTATTTCTGCAGTAACTGGCTGGGGATGCAAATTGGAAACAAAAGAGAATTAATGTCAGGTAAAGAACTTTTCTCTGGTAGCAACAGGAAGTATTCAATTTGTATAGCCTCTTATCTCAAATCAGTGACTCTGGAAAGTGTACAAATCATAAAAAAATTGGAACGGTTAAAACACAATACAAAAAATTTAATACAAATAGCAGCCAAGGGATACCATAATCAGTTGGTGTCAAGATAGCCAGGAAATGGTGCCCTTCGCACATTTGCGGCTCCCAACCCAGGCACATAGCCAGGTCTCCAAGGCCTTCCCAAAAGGCCAGCAGGGTTGGCTGGGGCCATGCTAATCCCAGGAAGGAGGGTGCTCCAGAGGGCAGGTGCTACATCAGAAAAGGCACCACTCTTGGTTCCCACCACCTGGCATTCCTTGGCTGACAGGACCCAAAGCATACCCATCCTGCTGGACCAGATTGGGCAACAGAAACAACTGGGGGGAAAATCAGACAATCTAGTCCCAAACTATGAAGAGCTTTAAATGTGACAACCAACACCTTGAATTGCACCCAGAAACTCGCTGCCAACCAATACAGCCTCCAAAACGGTCATGTTGCATGTGCTGAATACCTGATACCATTTACCATCCATCCAGCTGCTTTCTGTACCAGCTGAAGCTTCCAAATACTCCTCAAAGGCAATCCCATACAGAACAGGTTGTAGTAGTCCAGAGGTCATGAGGGCACAAGTGCCAGTGAGCACTCCTCCCAGTGCAGGAATGGGTGCAAACTGGCAAGTAACCTGACAGTTTGCATAGGCCAAGAAGATGGTAAAGAATAAGTAATGTGGAGTGACCTTGGACTGAAGTGTCCCTAGAATTCTTTACCTGCCCAATTTAAAGCGATAATGGGTTTTCCATTTCCCTTTCCACACTGGAATTGTTTCCTCAGCATTCCCTTTCATGACCATGTTTTTTTTTAAAGTCAGTCCAGTTGCTTTCTCAGCATAACCTTCCAAGTGTTCCAGCTTGCTTCATGAAAATCTGCAGAATCACCCCATACTTGTAAACTTTAAATGTGTAAATAATGTGTAAAGTTTAATTCCCAGAATTCTCCAGCCAGCGTTAAGGTCTTAAAAGTTGCCAAAATTGAGAAACAGTATCCCACATCCATCACCCTCCTCAGTTCAACCAGTCAGTGTTCCCTACCTTCGTCCCTTGTATAATCTTCTCCAGAGTGAGGTTCAAAGAGATAGTCCCCAGTTGCTAACTCAAACGCCTGCCGAACAAAAGAGAGAGGGAATTTATCTTGTGTATGGGGATAATACGAGGGTTATCCGCAAAATAGATTACGTTTTGCGATAGAAAAAAAAAAAGTGTAGGAAATTTTTTTATTATATACACTTGAAAGTGACAC
>JAEANM010013668.1:0-14307 GCA_017656035.1 Myanophis thanlyinensis | reverse complement strand
TGTGTGTGTTCTCTCTGAAAAGCATAATTTTATTTATTTATTTAAAAATCTGCTTACCTCTTAAGTTTTTATTCTAAATTATTTGCTTAGCATTTAGGAGTGAAAACTACTCAGTGGTAGTACAGTTCCTTAATTAAAATCAAACAAAGAGATCACTTATGTTTATTGAGGAAAAAAGTCTATTACTGTTCTTAACAATGTTAGACAGAATACTGAATGGTTCAAATTTCCCAAGCCACTCATATTTCCTGCTGATATGAGGGCTGTTCAAATAGGCACTTCACTTTTGGGTTTATTTATTAAAATCCTGCACTCAGCTATAGAAAATTAGTCTCCTAGAGATGAACCACTCCTTTCCCTGAAGAACTGACTGCAAAGCAGATATTCCAGAATTAGACAACAACATAAGCCCAATCAGTATGTTAGATTACCCATCAGGAAGACTTCAGTATTCAAATAGGATTAAAAATACTATTTTTAAACACACAAATTGTTATGATTTCAAATGGCTTTTACAAAAGGAGACGATGTGGTCATTTATTTATTTATTTGTTTATGAAATGTACAAGCCATCCTGGTCTACCATTACTGTGGGCAGTTTACAAAATAAAACAAAGAACAAGAATACAAGCCAGACAGATTTATATAGGGTTATTGACAATTATTCTATTAGGAATGAAAGATGTTGTAAAACAGACATAACAACAACCAAACCAGTACTGATGGCTCTTTGAAGCTGTACACACAGATAACTATAAAACATGAAAAAAAGCTGACTTTACTCCTTTGTAAAAATGTTCTGTCCTGTAGTTCAGGCTGTGAAATTCTAGTGTTCTTCCTATTCTGTTAATAGAGATGAGAACCACCCCTCCATTCTCAGCATCAAAGCACACACTTGAAGAGGGCAAGAATAATTATCCTCTTCCCTTGGATACTGATTTTACAAGCATTGAATCACTTGTATAGATTCAAATAAAGGGTGCTACTATTGTGTGTAAAATGAAGAACGTTCTAATACACTCCAGTTATAATTCACAGGATCTAATTCACAGGCCTGTGAGATTATGACATAGTTTTTTCTACAGCTCTATGGTTTGAAATAATATGAAGTGTGGAGGAGGTATATATCTTAAATCATGCTAGGCAGAATCCCTTTGTGTGTTAAAAATTATTGCTCAATATATATTACAACTGTTTGAATTTACACAGAAGAATAAAAAGAGCAATGCTAAACCTTTTAGATGGCTCTTTTTGAGATCTCTTGCTACTAGACGAAAGCTTTAATGGCAAAGTACAGTATATATGTGATCTACAACTGACAACTGACAATTATGTTTTGAAGAAATGTAATTTTCATATGTGTCCATCATCTTCAGGAGTGCAGCATGGATGATACGGGAGTTTTTGATCCAAATATATTTCTATATATTAAGGGAGTCACAAAATATGTTAGTCTCTCATGACTACGTAGAAGGTTAGGCAAAAGTCATTTTTTAAAAAAAAATGATCTCATGAGTTCAGACATCCTTCACTCCCATCCCTTTGCAGACTGCAAGTTTTGCTTTCTTCTTTCCTCCAAATTTATTATCCAAATTACTCTCTCACTTAAAATTTGAAATACATTAGCTGATTGGCTCAGAGTCAACTGTGATCAGCCACTATCACTGTGTGCCTTCTCTGAATTCTATTAAAACCTGTCACATCTGTGTAACATTTTGGTTTCTCTCTTTTTTTTTTCTATTCAGTTTTGTTCTTCAGTATTTTTATTTAGTGCTTTATGATGTATTTCGGTTAAACTGAACTGCATCAGACAATCATCATTATATCAAAACTTCCAAAGAAACAGTAGCATTATTTAATCAAGAGAGCATGCACACCAATGGAAACTCTCATAGTTCCTTAGGGACAACATTCCATGGCTGGAGTAGTACTACATGTAAATTATCTCCTTATAAAAATGGATTATTTCTCCAAAGATTATGGCACCCAAAGTAGAAGCTGTTTTACAGATTTTAGTCTACTAGCCATGTAAGTGGGATTCAATATTCCTTCAGATATTTTGATCCTAACTGATAACATGAGTATGTTTAAAAAGCAGAGATTTAACATCCTAAATAAACTGGGCTTATTTAAACCATTTGCTTGTATTTCAAATTAATTGGAATTTTTAAATTCTCTTCAACTAAAACCATATAAAGGTAGTCCTCGACTTACAACACTTTATTCAGTGACTGTTCAAAGTTACAATGGCACTGAAAAAAGTGAGTTATGACTGTTTTCCACACTTACAACCGCTGTAGCATCCCCATGGTCGCATGATCAAAATTCAGATGCTTGGCAATATTTATGACAATTGCATGTGATCAACTTCTATGACCTTCTGACAAGCCGAGTCAGTGGGGAATCCACATTCACTTAATAACCATGTCACTAACTTAACAAACACAATGATTCACTTTTAACAACTGTGGCAAGAAAATCATAGAATTGGGCAAAACTCACTTAGCAAATTTCACTTAGCAGCATACATTTTGGGCTCAATTATGGCCATAACTCGAGGACTGCCTGTAACATATTTATAACATGTTTAATGTTAGAATTAATAAGGTCAGCTATATTTTTCTACTATAGTCACAGCTATCAGTCAAAAAGGTAATATGTGCAATGGTAAAACATCTAGGCCCCACTAATTTGGGCTAGAAATGTTTGTTAGCATATAAAGACTATCCTAAAATTCAGATAGATGCCAAGCTTTTGGTCAGTGAATACCACAAGCAGCAATTAATTCCAGGAGTATGAAACAGCAATAGTTATCGTCTGCAATGACATGCTCCAGTTGACTTTGATTCCAGGTGTCATGGTTTCCTTTTCTTAACTTTCTAATCTAGCATATAGCTCTGACATGTCCTGATAGTCTCCCACAAACATTCATCTCTGATTATTTATTGGTGGGAAGCTTAATCAGTTAACTTGTTGTATCTATGAATGGCATTTAGGCTCCAAACGTGCAACAAAACTGTGGGGAGGGGGAATTCAGTAATTAGAGAAATAAGTCAGAGGAAGAGGTATCACCTTGGATATATTGCACCCAAAAAGTCTAAGGGTTTAAGCGTAAGAAGCAGCACCTTGAAGCTAACCTGGAAGCAAGTTGATTAAAGAGCTGCTATACTAGCTGTGATTATTATCCATTTGATCCTTTGGAGATCAGATGGAAAGAGCAAACAGATGCCACAACTACAATCATGCTTGCCTCAGAAACTCTAAGGCAATAATTATTTGCCCTTTTTCTTTCTATAAAGGGAAGACACTAAAAACAAAAAAAATGTGGTGGATGGGATTTTTTTTTTCTCAATCTTGTATAATTGTGACATACCTGAACCCATTAGTTACAAGCCGCTGATATGTGACCTGCTTCGTTTTACTGAAATCTGCAAGAAGAATAAAAGGCACATTTTGGAGACGGCAAGATGTGTCAGTGCTCCTCACTGTAATCAATTGCTGAAGAAAAGAACACATTTTACAGGGCAGATCATAACGAAAGTAGTTTTCATAGAAGTTTGAATGTGGCAACTTCAACATTAGTCCTTCAAAGATGTTTTAGGATCAATCTCATTGCTGTCAATCAGGTCCACCTTCAGGAAAGATGGAAAAAACAATATTTACTCAAAATCCTCCAGTGCTTTGGGATAAATGATTTTTTTTTGGGGGGTGGGGGGGAAGCACCTAACATGTTTTACTTACTTACTCTAAGTTTGGAATAATACCAATCATAGCATTCTGAAGAGGAAAGGAATATTGTCCCATTATCTACTGAGAAATGTGATATGAGAACAATAGGCCAAAGGTTGAGCACAAATTCTACTGGCAGGAAGGTGAGGGATGAAGTAGATAATCACAAAATTTATAACCTGGTTCTTTAGGAAGACCTCAGAATGTAACTGCCCTTTTTCCTTCTTTCAGTACTGACCTCCCAGACAAGTATATACCTTACCTGTAGAAACCCTATTTACAACAACCTGAGAACACTCAGTCTTAAGATTTCAAAAAACTAGTCAGTGTGAGCAATCGTTGGCTGGGTGACTATTGGCATCATTTGATTAGATAGGAATGCGTATACCTTTAATAATTTTTTTCTCTTAAAATGATATATAAATTTCATGCAGAATAGGCTATTACAGTAGTAATTAACAAATGAAGAAATTTCTTAAAGATGGTCTCTTCCTCTCCATCAGGAGAATCCCCATCTCTTTAAGGGTAATGTGAACATTTCACAGTTGCAACAAGTTTTGTTTTTCGTCATTTATTTCATAGTTTTGTAAAATAAATAGTCACATTTTCAGTAACACTCCTTGCTGGAATTATATTTCAACAGAAATTTGTTTGTTCCATCAGCATAACATACAAAACATGAAAACAAAATATTTTATTTTTTTCTACTAAAAATTCCACAGATCCACCTTCTCATTAATGGAAAAGAGATATTTATAATGCTATTTCCAAAACATTCTTCATTTTTCAGTCTAGATAAGTAATAGTTTCCAATAAGAATTAAATAAATTCATGTGCATATTTAGTTTCCACCATAAAAGCTAGATAAAGAGTACTCAGTCTAAAAAGGTTAAATATGCATGAAAGCATAATGAAGTCTTATTGCCATAATCAAAGAAACAGATTTACCACTTTGGGCCTCCCTTCATTTGTTTTTCTCAGCAATGTTTGTTTGAGTGCATTGATCTTCTCATCAAGTTCAACCAGAGTATAGTTCTGCCATTCAGAAAAAGACAGGAGAGCTTAGTATCATGAATTAGTAGCAAAAACATTTAAATTAATAAATAATTTGAAAGCAAGCATGGAGTTAATATTCTGGAGAAAGGATGAACAACGTAGTTACAATCTTCCACACTGGTTTCAAAGCTTCCTTAATTTAAAGGTATCATGGTCTGGAATCTAAGATTACTTTGATGGCAATAGTAATTTAAACTTAGATTTCAAACCATATGAATCCTGATTTTATACAGTGGTCCTCAGCTAACATTACATCTAATTTTCAAAAAGTGAGCTGCAATTCAAAGTAACAATAGCACTGAAGTTACCATTAGATATATGTGTAACAGTCACATGGGTGCCAAACCTAATTCCTGATTTAAATTCTAATAGCTATAATAGGAAAATCTCCATGACAATTTAAAATGTTTAGTATTAGAACACAGAGAGAAAAAGACTTTGTCAATTAAACAAAATGTTGATCTTATAGCCAATCTTAGAAAAGAGTAGTTTTGAAGAACATTATTTCAATAAAAGCTGTTTTAGTCAGATTTATGTGGAATCCATGAATCTAATTAATGCGTCAGAAATAAGATGGAAAAAAATTCTTCAGGGTATATGGAAACAGCCACATAATCCAATTTATAGCCCATTAAAACAGTTTCACCTCTCCTGTAATGCTACATGATCTAAAATGCCTTTTCACCTTCACTGAATCCTTCTGGTAAGTTTTTCACACAAACAGGCAATTGCAAAATGTTGCTTTTTATGTGAGTTGGCTATAGCATGAGAACTGTCCCTATCAGCACTAATGGTACCTGGAAAATTGTGGTACAACTGTTGTTTAATTAAATCAGCAATTTAATTGAGAACCAAATTTAAACATCCCTGACAAGAAAGTTTTTAACACTGGCCACATTGTTGTGCAAAGCTTAGAATTGCTAAGCCTGTCAAGTAAATTTTACTCTGACATTAATATTGCAGGAAGAGAAATTAAAATATGCATGTAACCCTTTGGGTGATAGACAGGAAGAACATTCTGAATAAATTAAAGATACACACTCCCCCATTTCATGGATTAGGAAAGCATCTCTAAATTTGTAACTGTAAGCACATATAAATGTAACAAGTAGACTCACTTGGTTTTGTTGAATTTTTCTTTTTTTCATAGACAAATTCTGTAAAAAATTCAAATATGTAATATGTCACTACCAATAGCACTATAGTTTTAATAAAAAGTAATGATCCTGTTTCTCTAAAAAGACCTACATTTTTATGAATGGGAATTATTGAGCAGGGAATTATTGAGCAGTTTTTCTAGGGTGCATGTTCATCTCTTATCAGAGCAAAGTGCTTCTACTATGCAAGTTATCATTATTATTTTAATTTTTCTGAAAGGATTCAGTGCATATTTCTCTCTCTCTCTCTCTCTCTCTGTCCCCCCCCCCCCACTTCTCTGTAAAAAAAGGAAAATTAGAGAAAAAGATTTCTGTTTAATGTATTAATTTTTTAACTGTTAACTCCCTTTAACTGAACTGGAGTGTTGGTTTTTACCTAGAAAGAGGACTCGAATAGGAACTTTATATTACATGTGTGGTACACGTGTAACCGTTTGACAGATCAACTCTTAAGAGAAAATCTTTACAGCTATATAAGAGGAAAACACTCTGAACATTTTTAAAAAGCTAATCAATCTTATTGAAACAACACCCCATGAATTTCCCAGTGTGTACACAGAATTCCTGTGTCTGCTAATAGCCCAATTGACCTTGATGGAAATCACCATGCAGAGCTATCACTTCAGATGAACTGAACAAGGCTATTTCGAAAATTCTGGATCCAAATACACACATCCCCATTCAAGACATTTAGAACAAGATACCAGGACTTAATAACACTACTTACCACAGACTGAAAATATTCAGGAGACATCCCTTCCAATTCAAGAATTTTATCTTCAAGCTTTTTTATCCTCTGATAAATATCTTTTGGCACCGGTCCACCTAAAGTGAAGCATTAAAAAAAGGGAAAGCATCAAAAATATATCATGACTAGGACAATTGTAAAAATAAAAACAGAAGGTTTCAGAGGAGGATTAACCTTCCAACCAAGATGTGAGGATAAAGGAGTGAATGAAGGAGAAAGACAGGGCCAAAAACAATAATATTCTAATGCAATAAATTTCAGGGACATCATAAAACTTTCTTGACAACCCTTTTACATATATGGATGAGAGGTTCCAAATATAACTCTTAACCCAATCTGAAAAATAAAGTGATCCAATTTCTTCATGTTATTTTCTGAAGATATAATTTTCCACTTTCTGTTCAACAAAGCAGGAATATTAAAGTGGCTAGATCACTGGGGGTTCTTGCACAATGACTCTAAATGCAGGAGTTTTATTTTATTTTGATTATGGTCTTCTTTGTGACAAGCTTATTGCTATACTGTGTATTTATATATCTACAGCACCTTAATATTTTATACAAATGCTGTACTGATAGTCATAATTTGCCAAAATGCATCAATTAAATTTGATAGATTATCTTCAAGATCCAATGTACATTTCTATAATAAGTTTATGAACTAAGTATGTTCATATTTCATTAAAACAGCTCAATAGCAATGATATCCATTCAGCCCCCCCCCCCCCCCAAAAAAAAAAAAAAGGTGTTGCATTCACTATAACCAGACCAGGCTGTCCCTTGGCAAAGTAGTGAAGAATATGATGGAAGGTCAAACAAGGGGAGTGGGGGGGAACCAAGGGCTTACAAATCTGTTTCCATACAATGAATAATTATTTCACACAACTAGCTGAAAATAATCAAAAACATATTGCCGAAAAAAGCTATTAAACTCATTCTACTAACCTGTTTGTAACCTTAAGTGTGCTTCAATGTTCTGTAGTCTCTCTTCTATTGCTTGATTTCCACAATCATTAGAATGAGTGTTGGCATTATGGTTGGAAACCTGGGCATCTTCATTTCTAGTCTGAGGTCCATAAGTATTTATAACTCGAGAAACTGGGGTTTTTAAAAGTACAAGGTTAATATTTTTCCAAATAACGGGACCAAGCAAGCCCATCTGTTCATAGCCTTTTAGCTGGAAGACGCATTAAATTAAATTGAATTTATGTCCAATATTACAGAAGCTATCAACCTTGGACACAGCTATCTCCTGCTTAAAGTATATATTTTTTACAATGGCCAGTGAGAGGTATTTTATCTAGATTGTCTATTTTCTTTTTTAAAACTCTAAACATTCCTGTTTCTTGTATAATTCATGCTCAGAAATATTGCTACATTACAAAAACAAAACTAGTTTGTTAAAATATCAGCTATACTACACATTTTTCTATATGCCAATTATAGCCAGTATGTAGAAATGCATTTTTAGTATGATAAAGTCACAACCATTAAGGATAAAGGCTAATTAAAGCTTTTTTTTATCATAGTTTACAAACTAAGCCCTCATTTAGCATGTTGAATAGCAATATTCAACATGCTAAATAATAAGCTATCGTTTATACATGACAGTAGTTAGGTTCATCAAGATGCTAAACTAAAATAAAATAGATATATACCATGGCTCAGCACAATGTGAATCCAACCCTTACATGTCAACTCTCAAAGAAACCTCAAGTCTTTAATTTAATAAGTGCTATTCAACTGTTTTTCATATCTAAGAATACCATCTCTAACATGAATACCAAATGTCTACAGAGATCAGTCATCCAGGTTATGGTTGTCCTAAAGGTGCTTTTTCAAAAGGCACTGAAGAAGCTTCTTGGATAAGAAGCAAAATGCCTTCAAGGAAAAACAAAGAAAGTCCAGTTGCCTTTGAAAAAATACATTTGGGACATAAATAGCAAATGCTCCAGCAGGTATCTCACAAACATTAAAGGGCAGTTGTACTTGACACTGTCTAGACAATTTCTTCATGATAGAATAATAATAATGTTACTGTTTGAACTTTTCATGTCCTTTATTTAAAGACACTAAATTATTTAATTAAAAATTTCTATCTCATTTTTCTTCTGTGAACCTAAGATGGTTGATTTAATGTTATTGTTACTGTTTATTAACAGAAATTAAATGAGCTAGTCATATATCATGACCACAATATACAATAAAGCTTAAATACAATAAAACAAGTTACAATACAGGGAGAGGAAAAAGATTTTAAAAATAACAAAGATTAAAATTATATAGTCTCAAAATGGAAAATTGACTAGATTAACCAATAGAAATGGAAAAGAGGTTTGACTCTCTCCCAAACAATTTATATGACCCATGAGCTAAAATGCTCACTGCTTGGTTATTTCTTTATTTTTTCAATTTGTTCCAAAGCAAGAACTTAAATTCAGCAAAAGTTAGTTGGTGCGCTAAAATCTGCACTTAAAATCTCTTCGATTATTCAAAACTTCCCTCCATGAAGTTTTACAGTATTTCTTTCTGCACATTTATTATAAAGATATATTTATTGAAGCTGAAAAATGGCTTGCTATTGGCTTATCAAATTAACAGTATCTAAGATAAACACTTAGCAACAATGATTTGTTTTGAAATACATAAAGAAAGGAACATGAACATTTACAGAATACGGTGAAATTAGTTCAAATATATATTTAATGAAACTGAAGAAACTTCGCTTGCCTTTATTAATTAGCTCTTACAAAAGTGGTCAGAGAAGATATAATAGTACTTACCTTTCACATGACTTTTGAAACCGGGATAAGGTGTAAACACTGCATCAGTTCTAGCACAGCTATTTTCTAAAGATGTTTTGAACAAAAAAAATCATTATTTCAACCACTTAGGGAGCTCAGAATTCATTCCAAATATTCAGCAAAGTGAGAAATATTGGTTGAATGCAGAGATTATGCTAAACTATAAGACATCATGATTTAATTCATTAAATTTGCTAAAATTATAAGCATAAAAATCATTATGACAAAATATGTTGTCTGATCAAACCATAACTTAACTTACTTTTTTAAAAAAATTTATTATTTACATAAAAAAGAAAAATACAGTTAAATCCTCACCCTGACATAGTTATTATATATCTGTTTACACTTTTTATCATTTATACATATATATGTTTTTTTTATCGATCCATTGATATACGTTATTCCAGGCCACATAATTCACTTTTTTGTCCTTACCCTTCAATATGACCATTAATCTCTCCATTTCTGCACATTCGACACTTTGTTCAGCAAAGTGAGAAATATTGGTTGAATGCAGAGATTATGCTAAACTATAAAACATCATAATTTAATTCATTAAATTTGCTAAAATTATAAGCATACAAATCATTATGGCTTAATATGTTGTCTGATCAAACCATAACTTACCTTACTTTAAGTACATTCTTAGTCTGTCAGATATAGAAGATTACAATCATAATTCTGGCATCTCTACAGTTATCTTTTTACTAGGTTTCTAATCTGAAAAATGTTTTTAATATTTTTCATTGATACACTGGACTGAAATAATTTTGCAGACCCTTCAAATGTATCTTTGCGCAAAGGAAATCATACTGAAGTCTGTAAGGTGTACCCAAATAAATTAGGCACAGGGTTGTTTACTGGTGAAAATGTAAAGGATTCTAATTTCAGTTAAGACATAAGCACACAGTCAAACCTTTCCCTCCCCTTTTATAAGAAGTGAAAATATATATATAGATATATATATATATTAACTTTTTTATATTTATAAAAAAATTGCCTATTTCTAAGATGCAATATTATCAAATACACATTAGAATATTCAATAAAATATGCATTATTAAATCATCAATTCAATTGAGACAAATGTATTTTATATACAATAGATTTAGATTTAAAAAATCTGATAATTTTCATAACTGAAAATCACTATCATAATAATTTGGATTAAAAATTTATTTTGAAGTGAGCTATTTTTCTCTAAGTAAAAAAATAAAAGTTTTAGCAAGAAACATAGTGCTCATTTCTGTTAGTTATATATTACCTAAAGTACTTCATAATTAATAAATTATTGCAGAGATATTTTTAATTTGGAAACAAATATATTTATTTTCTGAAATGAAAATCACTTATGATAAGAACTATATATATGTTCTCTTGAAAGTTATTGAGGAGTCTTGTTTCTAAGAAGAAAATGGTTTGCATCACAAGTATTTGTTTTGGTTTTATTTATAACTAGCAAATTGTGAATCCAATTTGATAACTGATTTTATTTAACCTATTTTAATAGTTGTAATGTGAATATTAAATGTGTTTTATTTAAGAACCCAATGTTTAATATTGACAAAATAAGACTCTTAATCTGGAAATATGACAGGTTAGTAATAAGATCTGAGCTCACTGGAACAGCATGAATGAAATGTAATTTTAAAAACAGCCTTTTGTGTAATGACAACTCATCGTATCAATGTTTGATTAGGAAATTCACAGCTTACAACTCTTGCTAGAAGTTTGGTCTAAATAAATGGTAGTCATTAAAAAAAAGGTCAAATTAGCAAATTCCACATTTAAGCAAAAGTAATTTGGAGTAATTTTGGAACGCTATTAAGAAATAGGCTAAATAGAATTTCATTTCTCTCATTTTTAACAAGCTTTTCTATTTTGAACATAAATTCAGTTTGGAAATATTATTTCAAAATATTATTGAAATAATATTACTCCAATTCACTGCATTAAAATATTTCTTGAAATGTGAATAAATCATCAGCATTTTTTGTTTTATTTCACAGTCTGGTTCTAAGTTTAGTGGGATTTACTCCCCTTTAAGTTACAATCCGACTCCTATATAAAAATACATATCAGCTGCATGATATGCTAGGAAACTGGGTAAAAGACTACATATACCTGGAAATCCCAAAGATACTTTTTCCACAGACACTTACTTGGAAAGAAATAACTTTGGGGCCAGTGGAATTTTATTATAAATGGTAAGATAAAGGTAAATAACTGAGAAATAAAAACATCTAATTTTTATCTAATCAATATTTTTCTCACTGTTAATAGACAATCTAGCTCCCTTTTGAGGAGTCTTTATTGTGGGGGGAGGGGAAGAAAAAATGGTGATGTCGTAAGAAAAGGTTTGGCTGCAATAGCTACCTTGATTACAATCCATAACATTGCAAAATTCTCGGACATTATTTTCATTGATCTCAGCTTGTTTCCTTTCAATGAAGGCCGATATTCGTCTTTCAATCTATAGGTAAGAAACAATTTGTATTTAGTGTTCATTGCCCCTCAGATTGAAAGGATTTTGACTTGATAGAAAGAAATGGTCCCACATTCACTTACTTCAGCTTTCCCAGCTTTTATCTGAACTACTTCTGGGTCAAAACCAAAAGGAGCTTCTTTCAGAGTTGCAGAACCACTGGCTGTATGTTTCATTTCCTTCTGTAGGTCTTTATCTATTACATCTGAACTACTTTCAAAATGTCCATGTTTTGTCTTACTAAAATTATAAATGGGCGTAGAATTTTCTTCTTTAGTTAAAGGCTGAAGTTTTTCCATAAAAAGCTAGGTAACAGGAGAGAAAAAGAACTGATTTAAAGCAACAGAACGTGTCTTTAAAAAAAAAAAAAAAGGGCTGGGATTTCTAAAACTCCTTAAAAATAATTTCAGAGACCATATGTTCTCATTATTGTGTACATAATCTAATCAAATAAGAACTGAAATACCGCATCTCAAAGTGTCACTGCCCTTTTGATCACTGCCTTTTACTAATCTGTGTATTAAAAAAAAAAAAAAACCTCTAGAGAGCCCAGACTATCAGAGCAAATCTGTCTGTTACTCATCTATTTTGTACCAAATCAAAGCAGCAGCTTTTGGCACCAATACCACTTAATTTACATGTCATTCAAATGCTTACTCAGAACATTAAGGCTTAAGTATTTTTCCTCCTTAATATGAGAGCCAAGACTCTCATTCTGTTAAAGGTTTTGCTTTAGTATTACATCACTGACAGCATCGCCACTTGAAAAGGCAGCCACCAAAAACAGGAGAGAAAGTAAATATCCTGTTCCAGACTCATACCTATCCCAGTGCAGCCAATATTTGAAAAACAAATGCTCTTTATTACTATGCTTCCTTTTATTTTAATTTAAAGGCCATATTTGCTTTTTAAAAAATGTTTACCACTAAATCATAAATATAGGAAAAATGAAAGCTCAGCAGTTCTTTAAAAAGACTGAATAATGACACAATCCTGAAGAGTCCTTTCAAACAATACAAACAAGGAAGAGATGTGCAACAATTACTAGTTCAAGATGTCTCCTGCTCCCATTGTCAGGAAATTCTGAAAACAGGATTTTCTATGCTATGCATATCTACAGAAGTTTTAGTAAGCATTATTACTTATTTTGAAAATAATAAAATTGATGATTCTATAGATGTAAAAATATTGAAAGAACAACACAAGAACTAGGTTTTGCTCAATCTCCAGTCAATCTTATTTACTTTTAATGTGTACATTTAATATGTACATTTACAATGGTTCAGATTCAGCTGAAAAATTTCCATTGTTACGGTGCCACATGAACCGACTGAAATGGTGCCAATAATGTGGTAATTTTTTCCCAATGGCGTATTCATAGGAGATGCTGCTGATAGATTACATTCTAATTCGACATGAAAGCAAACCAATTACGGATATATTCTCACTGAGTACTAGGCTGAGGCCATAAGGTTTGCACTAGTATTTGATCCAAGATACTAACAATGCAACTTAAGTTTAATAAAAATAAAAAAAGCATCATAAGAAATTGAGGTAACACTGAAACTATTTACTTGATAAGATGAAACATTAGGCACAGAAAAAAAGTTACTTTAAAAAGATCTGTGCTGGCACTAAGGTTAATTGCTGATACGCACATACACCAGGATGCATCATGCTGGGATAATGCCACTTCTTGATCCACTGAAAGCACTCCACAAACGGCAGAACTCACCCAACGCATGGAATCATTATCCTAGCGTGACATACACCTGCCGTGTTATTGCTTAATTATAACCATCCCAGATACAAATGTACTGCATTTACAGTGGAAGTGCAGAAATCAACAGGAATGCATTTTCCCAATCTACTTAACCGGAACAGCTTGCAATATTATTTCCACAATACTTCCAATAAACCTGTTATCTTAAAACAGTTAGGACCTTTAGGAAGTGAAGAACTTCTGGTATTTCACATAGTTAGCTGCAACTATTACAAAAACATCCATTAGTGTAGAGGATTTAAGGTTTGAATTGTGCAATTAGATTTTGGAAAAGTGCTTAATAAGAAACATTTACCTGTAAAGAGGAAATATGCTGCTGAAGAGCGGTAAAGAGCAATTTAGGCTGGGGTAGTGACATGCCTCTGTGAAATTTCTCCCAGTTTATGTTAATTTTCACCACATCTTCCTCGAGGTTAAACTTTAAAATCCAAACACATAACATCAAAAAGTTACAATGTAAAACACTGGCAATTATACTAGAACAGGGGTGAGCAGTTATGGCTCCTTCATGACTCGTGGACTTCAACTCCCAGAATTCCTGAG
>JAEANM010013666.1:0-14308 GCA_017656035.1 Myanophis thanlyinensis | reverse complement strand
AAAAAATGTATTATATAAATAAATGTATATATAGGAAACCCAGTAGAGCTAAAAGTTTAAATATCTACATCGAAAGAGGATTTTATGTTTTGTATGTATATATGTATGTTTTGTTCTTGTTTTTGTTTGTGTGTTTATAAAAAAATAAAATTATTTTTTTAAAAAAAGAAAAGCTATCACATTGGTGTACACCCATTTTCTTCTCCATCACCTCCCATGTAATATGTAATAATCAAGTTGGAATGCTCATATTAAAGGGATTGTCCCTTGAATAAATAAATTTCAAGGTATTCCATAATGTGGATATAAAGGTATTTATAGACTGACTTCACATTTTTCAGTAAGACATGGCCTGCTTATTCATGCTTAAATAAAATGCAACAGTGATTCCCACAGCACTGCTAACCGGATTAATCAGTCCATATTACGGTATACTGAGATATTAAAATCAGCCTTTCTAAGTTGATCTGTTTTGTGAATAGATTTCAGCTCCCAAATTCCCAGCCAGAATTTAAATTGATAAGTATTTCTTAAATATTTAAGAGCCCTGCTGGAGCAACATAGTGACTTAGTGACGTCACCACTCGGTAGAATTCTGGGTAGCAGCAAATATTTCCTACTTAGGACACAAAGAAAAAAATACCTGCTTCAAACTCCACATAGGTGTCAGGAAGGGCACCTAGCCCGCAAACACTCAGCTTCATCCAGTCACCCCAACTCTACCCTGAATAGGGATTACAGGCTTGTAAAAAGGAAGAAGAAGAAAAAGAAGACTGCCCACAATCTGAGTTCAGTCCTGATGGGGCTGAAGGTTGACTCAGCCTTCATCCTTCCATGCTTGATAAAATATATACTGCCCCATAGTGATTTGAAGCACTATCTGGGTTGTTTATAATACGAACATATTGCCCACAGATTGTTGGGTGGAATCAACAATCTGGGGGCAATATGCTGACATTGTTGGGGAAAATATGCTGACATTATAAACCACCCAGAGCGTGCTTCAAAACACTATTGGGTTATACCTTGTTAAGCAAATAATGTGTGAACCAGATTAGAGCTCTCCTATCATCCAGATGATCAGAAAATGATACATTTATAAAATTACAACCCAGGATATAACTTAATCATACCATGTGGGCCTATATGTTACATCAAAGTCACACAAGTAAAGGAACATTACACTGTCAAAGTTTTACTTTCACTGGTAAAAACTTTTCAGACTTAGTTTTGAATTTGGGCCATGAATTCAGAAAAATTGAAAGTTACCAATCACATATTTTTTATTTTATAGAGGACTATGCGAGAGCTGTAAAAGAAAGGTATGCACAAGTTTGTCAAAGCCAATGTGTTCCTGCTGGTTGCCTGCAGTTTGGAAAGCAGGAGAGAGGGTCCTGCAGAGTGAAGAATCAACAATTCTTCCCAAACCAAGAGGAAACTGATTTAGAAACTGATTTCTCTATCCTTTAACAATTGGTGTGAACAAGTTCTTAATATGAATCTTCATTACTTTCTTTTTTATGTCAACTTTCTTTTCCTTTCTAACCATTTGGAACTCATTGGATTCATAGTTTGCATGTTTGGGACTTAGCACACTATAAAAGCTCAGGAACTATGGTTCATGAATCATAGTTTATGGTTTAGCTTTAGCATGTTATTTCAATCCAGCAATTGTGGCTCATTTAATATTAATATCAATAACATTTTGACTTAAAAGCACAATAGGGGTGGGGGTGGCATCCAGAACTTGTGGGAATATCATTCCAAAAGGGGAGGTCCTGCAACTGAGTAAGTGACTGCTTCAGACCTATAAAAAGAATGACCATGTTAGTATTTTGAGAACAGGAAACCCAACAGATCAGCTATGCTGAACATTCTCCAGCCAGCATGGCTGAAAGAATTTTGGGAATTCTGGACATACCTGAACAATGCCATGTCAAGGAAGGATGCATTTGGAACTTGTCAAATCTCTCAGCAAAATTTAATAAACCTCTTTTTTTTCTCAAATTCCAAAGGAACGATTCAGCAAATAGTGACTCTTTGTTTATTTTTTTCTCTTTTCCTTTCCAGGGGGTAGTTTCATAAAAATAAATATGTACAGTAAGTCTTCAGAACTAACATTTACTGTTTATTATTAAAACCTTTGATAAGTTGCCAGTATTGTCCAGCTTTGAAGTTTCTCCATGCCAGGGGATCTGAAGCCTTGTCTAACATTCCACTAAAAGAGAAAAGGAACAGAGATATATAATTAAATATAGTACAGGGTCTTGTAAAATTATATTCATGCCTAAAGGTAATTTTTTCCTTGGGTATTTAACACTATTTTCTGTCATAATACAAATTGAAGTTCAAAACAAATTTTAGAAGAAAACAAAGCACTGTTTCAAGACCTTTGATAATTCAGCAGAAATGTTTTATATGAATTGTGTATTGACATCTGTTTTCAGTCACCAAACCTTATTTTGTTTAGTGACAGTGCAGACCAGGCCTTTACACCCTAGTGTTCTCCAAATATATTGGAAGTTTAACTTCTGGAATTTAAAACCAAAGTGATTCTTGGGCATAATGGCTGAGAATTCAACTGATCTGTTGTTCCTCTGTAGAGAAACCCAACTGATCTGTAGAGAATATAGAGGATTACCTTGATGGAGAAAGATAATCAAGATGAACAGTTAAACATGACTTAACATCATGTAAAGAGAGAAATTTATGAAAATATCTAAGACAAGCTCCCTTTGCTCACCCCAGATCCCAAGAAGATTAAAGAAAGAGGAGGAAAAGCACATTCAAATTTGTAATGTTTTGTTACTATAGCCATTCTAATAAAAGACTTTTTACATGGAATGTGATTCTTAGTCTGGTCTGTTTTCTAGGACTGAAAACATCTGAAGACTATCTATGAGGAAATTTTGAAAATAGAAATTCCACCCAAATCAATGTTTCTCAGCGGTGGCAACCTTAAGATGTATGGACTTCAACTCCTAGATTTCTGTAGCTACACATCTTAAAGTTACTAAAGTTGAAAAACATTTGCCTAGAAACATTCTTAGCACCAGAGCAGAAGCCATATTCATATACAGTATTTTTCTCTGGCAATTGATGAGTCCAACTGTAGTCCACAAAACCATACTTTAATCATATGATATAGTTTTAGTCTTAGACTTTTAGTTATTTTTGCTTCAATATATTAAATAGCTCTCTATAAACCAGAAGTGTTTACTATCTAGCAAAAACTATTAAGGACATTTTATGTGTAGAAACACAACTTTCATCACACAGAGGTTTTTTTTCTCTTATCAAAATTCCAGGCACAATGTCTATTTTTTCCCCACCTGAAAGAGTGGAATGGTTGCATAATGCATACCTGTAATTGTATAATAAAAATCATAGCTGAAGATGGCACTTCAGTGATTTGTATATTAAATTTCTGACAATAAATATATGCAGATGAAAGTACTATTCTCTATAAGAGGCACAGAAGGCAGGTATAAAACATTACAAAAATTTTCCATGTTATTATGCATAAACAAAGATTCCCCAGGATTAGCTGATTCAGCCTACAGATTGCTCACCTCTGAGGAGCAAAGGTACAAAACTAATCTGTTACCCTACATGCAAACAAAGGTCTTTTGCCTGAGCAAACATCTGGTCTTCACACAACCTTGAACAGATTATTTAAGCAAGTTGTGCCAAAAGCTCCAATTTACAGGACATTCTTCACCACATCTACTTAAATGTAAGTCCCAGTGAATTCAATGGGACTTCTCAGTAAGTATTGATAGTATTGGAATTTTGTTACATTATGTATATGTGAGTCATTGTATATGAATGCAATCATCCTGTACTAATGCACTTCTGGAGGAATTGAACCTAAATAGTTCACTTACATGTGTCCTAACTGTAGTTAAGCCTTTGTACAAATGTGACCTAAGTCTCCTATGGCATATATTCTATTATAGCAGCATCCTATCACAGCCATACATTATCAGCAATGGAAATAATGTTACTTTAAAAAATATTTTGTCTTCTGAATGAACTCTGCAAAGATCTGTAGGCTGAATCAGCTAATCCTGGGGAATCTTTGTTTATGCATAATAACATGGAAAATTTTTGTAATGTTTTATACCTGCCTTCTGTGCCTCTTATAGAGAATAGTACTTTCATCTGCATATATTTATCAAAGATCACAAGAATGATGAAAACATACAATCCTTAGTCAATTAATCTATAAATATAGACACTAAACCAAGATGGTTTACACCCATATACTTTTAAAATAATAGAAAATACTTATAGCTCAGGTTTTAGATTTGGACAGTGGTCTGCTCACCGAGCTTGCCATTTAATTCCCAAATATTTCGTTACCAGGGTAAATAACATCACCAGTAGGAGTTTTGTACAAGTGTCTTGTCGTATTACTCTTTAGCTAAAATAGGACACAACACTTCTACAAAACTCCCACTGATAGTGTTATCTACCCTGGTAACAAAACATTCAGGAACTAAATGGCAAGCTTAGAGAGCAGACCACTGCCCAAAACTAAATGAAGAGTTCCAGTGTGGCACTGATGCAGAAGAAATGGAAATAGAAGTCAGAGTAACCAATAACAGAAATGGAAGGAATCTTGGAGATCTTCTAACCAGATCCCCTGCTCAAGCAGGAAACTCTATACCACAGGTAGGGAACTTGGCTCTTTCATGACTCATGGACTTCAACTCCCAGAATTCCTGAGACAGCACCTCTTGCCTTAGCTTAGAACGGGGGTCGGCAACCCGTGGCTCCAGAGCCGCATGCAGCTCTTTGGAAGCTTTGCCGCGGCTCCGACCATTGCCCCGCTGCCTGCCTGCCCGCCTGCTTCTGCTGGAGCCGCCACCGCTGCCTGCTTCCCCTCCTCCGCCTGGACTCTCCTTCCGGCCGGGCCGTGCCAGATGCCAATGGCCCGCTGCCCACCCGTTTCTGCTGGAGCCGCCGCCACCGCCCGCTTCCCCTCCTCCGCCTGGACTCTCCTTCCGGCCGGGCCGTGCCAGACACCAATGGCCCGCTGCCCACCCGTTTCTGCTGGAGCCACCGCCGCCTGTAGAAAAGCCGCTGCCGCCGCCCCCCCCATTACAAAAGGCAGTGGCGGCTTTTCTCCGGGCGGCGGCGGCTGCAGCAGAAGCAAGCAGGCGGGCAGGCAGCGGGCCATTGGCGTCTGGCGCGGCCCGGCCAGAAGGAGAGTCCAGGCGGAGGAAGGGAAGCGGGCGGCGGCTCCAGCAGAAACAGGTGGGCAGCAGGCCATTGGCATCTGGCGCGGCCTGGCCGGAAGGAGAGTCCAGGTGGGGGAGGGGAAGCGGGCGACGGTGGCGGCTCCAGCAGAAACGGGCGGGCAGCGGGCCATTGGCGTCTGGCGTGGCCTGGCCGGAAGGAGAGTCCAGGCGGGGGAGTGGAAGCGGGCGGCGGCAGCAGCTCCAGCAGAAGCGGGCGGGCAGCGGGCCATTGGCGTCTGGCGTGGCCCGGCCGGAAGGAGAGTCCAGGTGGGGGAGGGGAAGCGGGCGGTGGCGGCGGCTCCAGCAGAAGCGGGCAGGCAGGCAGGCAGCGGGGCAATGGTCGGAGCCGCAGCAAAGCTTCCAAAGAGCCGCATGCGGCTACAGAGCCGCGGGTTGCCGACCCCCGCTCTATCCCTATAAATAAAATCAAATACTAATGTGAAAAATATAAACTGTCAAAAACTCTATCTAACTATCCAAAATACAAACATCTGATGTTGGAGGAAATAAAGACCTCTTAATTAACAAATAAAATATAGTGAAAAATGGAATGCTTCAAGCAAAAGTTAGATCTGCTACAAATTGTTTGTTATTAGAATATTAAAAGTCTCCAGGCTATTTTACAGAACCTATTCTCTATAATATTTTAAAGCAAAGCTTATGAACACTGCACGAGGTATGAATAAAGATTAAATTATATACAATTAACAAGGAAATTAAAAATAAAACCCAAGCAATATCACATATAAAAAACAGTTTAATAGAAATCAGAGATATTTCTGTATAACTATTTCTAAAAACGTAGATATTCTCTGGAAAGAAATACACTCTATTTTTACCTGAGATAAGGGGTGGGCAATTGTGGCTCTTTTATGACTTGTGGATTTCAAATCCCAGAATCCCTGGGCAAGGCAACCTAACTAAAATGGAGGAAAAGTTTTGAGGTGTAAGTGTAAGGATTAAGACAGGGGTAAGTAACTATGGCTCTTTTATGACCTGTGGACTTTAAATCCCAGAATTCCTGGGCAAGACAACCTAAATAAAATGGAGAAAACATTGTGAGGTGTAAGTGTAAGGAACCCTTACACTTCAAAATGTTTCCTCCATTTTATTTAGTTGCCTTGCCCAGGGATTCTGGGATTGGAAGTCCACAAGTCATAAAAGAGCCACAATTGCCCACCCTTACACCAGGAGGATCAATACCATTAAAGGCAGAGCAAAAATTCAAGAAGTAGAACATAGGAAATAGTTTGTAATTTCTGTGTCTCTCAGGTCATTTTTGTATGTTCTTGAAAATAAACAATAACAGTGTAAAAGACTTAATGCTAGCCTTGGACAGAAAGTCTTGAGTTTAAATTCATATTGAAGCTGGATTTATAGTCTTTCAGAAGTCATTATGTGATATCAAATTCCCTTGCATTATTATTATGGGTCACAGTCAACCAGATGTTTGGACTGATCTGGAATTTATCAAGTCCTCTCCAAGGACTTTGAATAGGCAGGTGTTATTTATGATGTTACAGGCATTGTCACAGAATGTAAATTGCCTTTTGCAATTGACTGATGGTGATTTTGTCAATGCTGATAGTGTTCAACTGATTCTCTAGATGTTTTGGTATTGCACCCAAGAGACATATTACTCTTGGTATTATATTTGTTTTCTTTTGCCACAGTTGTTCTATTTCTATCTGCAGGATTTGCATTTTTTGATTTTCTGTAGTTCTTTCTCTTATATTTTGTTATTATTATAATTCACAACAATGTAAAATCACAGCTGTTATTGGCCTTCAACCTCTTCTCAAGAATCTATAATATCATAGTGTATCAGCGTACTATATGTGTAGTTCCCACCAGAATAGTCTTTTATAATTGACAGATGAAAATTTTGTCTATGTTCAGGTTTTCTAAGTATTATCCAAGTTTTTTTAATGTGGACCTGTGATAACTTCTGAGATCACCACAGCCAATTTATGCCATAATCTTTCAACTTTAATTTTCAGATCTTAGTACATTATGATATTCTCGCATTCTTTGTCCTCTACTATCTGGTGGCATTGTTACATCAATTATACACACTTCCTTCTTTTCAGCTATGGTTAAATGATGTGTGCTTTAAGCCAACATTCCCAGAATATTTTATTACTTTTCAACTAGATGTTCACATCAATTTTTCATTCCTGGACATAATAATATTTACAGATGTCCCAGTAAATGATTTTTGGCAATGGTCATGTTCTAGTTTATAATCAGTTTGTGCTATCTTCTTGTATAAGCTGTGTATCTGATCTGATGTTTCATATTCATGTTTTGTTTCCTGTACATTAAGTAAATTGCATTTTTTTCATTTGCATCAATGCTTTTTCTTGGCTGTCTTTTACATAATCAGCTAAGGTGAACAAAATTTGGATGTGTGGAAATCTGCATGCCCTTATGACAACCACAGGGATACCACAGCTACCTCCACCTACCTGTATTTTCTCCAATCCTACCTTCTAGGGTCTCTTGGGCCTACCTTGCACCTGCCTGGATCCTTGCAGGTCTTGAGCCTGCTTGTCTCCATATGCCTTGCTTTACTTATTTAAATTTATGTAATGAATATTAATATTTGGATTAAGTTATACAATTACTACATTAATTACTGTTTTAAAATAAATCTTAACCCATTATGTAGATTAAAAGTGGATTATAAAGTATAATTTATAACTTTATAAATTAATTATAAATTAATTAAAAGTGGTGAAGACATACCTTTGTCTCTGAAATGTCCTGAGGAAATAGTAGGCCAAATAGATAAAAAATGAGTGCTGTGTATAAATATTACATAAAAAAGAATTCTAACTGATCTTTTAGAAGTATTTTTGCTATGTTTCTGCATATCATATTCCTTATAATTCACTTTCAGTTTTGTTTTGGGTGAAATGAGATTCTAACTGAAAAGAAAAATAGCAGAAATTGCATTATGTGAATTTGACAAGCTAAATAAAATTTAAAGAAACAATAACTTCAGAATTTAATAGTACATGTAAATTATATCTCATATGTTAGTCACAAAGGCCATTTTTATTTTTCTGGGGAAGTGAATATGGCTATGTTTTTAATTGCTTCATGATAGGGAACCATCCAACACCTAACATTTTTTAATCCACTAAATGTAAACATTAGGGAAATTATTTCTAATTGCATTTCTGCTTATCATCTGGCTAGCAAAGATAGGAGTCCCTTTTGACAACACAGCAGTAACATCTAAATATTCTTGGATATAATTCTGAAATTACAGTTTTTATCAAGAAGCTACTGCTGGAAGAATAGGTGAGAATCACTATTGATGTCAAACACATATTTTTTAATGTTTTTCATAAAAGCAAATAATTTGGAAGCAAATTTATCCCCAATCATCTTGGTATCTTTTAATATTCTTCACAAAACCTCTCCTTTTCAGAAAGGGAAGGTAGCATCATCCTTTTCACTTACCTTATGTTTACTTCAGCATAGGCAATTTCAGTTCCAAGGATTGTTCTGAAAGATCCCTTTACAATCTCTGGCTTTTTACTTCAGGCCAATATCCTACTAAGTCCTTGAGACTGATTAAGTTGAGCAAACACAAAAGAAGAAGAAGAGTTCCAAATCTTCATCTTTTTTTCATTGTTAGAGATCGTTAAAATGAACATGGCTTCTTCTGAAATGAAATCAAAACTCCTAGGCATTATAATAATATTGAGACCTGTCCTTGTTTTGTTTTGTTATTTTGGAACAGTTGGAAGTTTTGTGTCTGTATTTTGTAAAATGAAAAAAAGATGAAAATGCTTTAATGAATAACAGAGAGTTATGTGGTTATGTGAAGTCTAAAGCAGTTCTTCTCAATCATTTTTGAAACAAGTACTGATCTAAAATGTATTTGTGTCTCAAGTTTACTTTCCATATTTGTAGCAAAACTGAAAATGAGCATGGCTTCAGACCTGATTTCTTGCTCTAAGCAATCAATGTATAGTGACACCTACTGAAGTGGAGACATGTCTTTTTTGCATTTAATTAGGTGTGTGAATTGGAGTCAGATTAAGCCTGGATGCAAAAGCAATGGAGTAATTCAAACTCTTCAAGTGAAGCAGGACCAGCCAATTCAAATCTAAATTTCCATATTGCTCTGATTTTAGTTCATATTTCTAGAACTTTGTGGCATGGTACAACAATTTCTTTTAAAAAGAGATTTCTCAGAAGTAGTCCAGGAAAAACAGTAGGAGGTGATGGAAAACTTATTTAAATCATATTGATCTTTTTGCTGAAGTGAGCCAAACCAATCCAATCCCAATTAAGTGGAAAGTAAAGGTAATCTAAAAAAGAAAATGTAGAGGTAAGTAGCAATCAGATCTAAATAGTTTTAAAAATCAGTAGCTTAAAAATATCAGGATTGAAGGCTCTATAAAACTTTACTCCTCTACATGGAAGAAATTTGAAAATTCTGTTTGTAATTGCCACCTGAAGCAGTATTATATTAATTAATTCATATATATAACACAATTAACAATATGTTATGAATGACTCGTGTAGCTGGCAAAGCACTTTTATAGATTTAATTCATGTAACTCCTTCCTCCCTTTTATACAAGTAATAATCATATGAATGAAACATGCCATCTTTCACATGAGGACTGGGGGACCTTTTTATTAGATAGATACAGAGAGAGGGGGGAAGGGAGGGAGGGAGAAATGGGAGAGGGAGAGGGTGTGCATGAGAGAGAAATGCAGTGCTAAAATCCAAACCATGCAGAAAATCACAAATAATTTTTGGACTCTTTATCAAATATATATGTATAAGCACAAAGCACATTAGATTTAGCATTTTTAGTTCCAATTGAAAGGCAACCTTCAAGGATCTGCTAACAGGAAAGAATGCTTGTTGAGTAGATAGGCTAGAAAATCTGACTCTCTCACAAAGCAAAATAAAGTTTCATATAGCACAGAGGTGGGCAATTGTGACCTCTTTACAACCTGTGGACTTCAATTCCCAGAATTCCTGAGCCAGCATAGCTGGCTGAAGAATTATGTGATTTGATGTTCACAGCTCATAAAGGGCCACAGTTGCCGGTTCAGAGGGACAGAGGATCAGGATTATAATTCCTATTTGCTGCCATTATCTACTGTCCTTATTCTGGGTACTGGCCTATGCTCATCTCCACTCTGTGCCTCAAATTCAAGTACCTCACTCAAAGAAATATACAATGTCAGATGACACAATAGCTATGCCTGTGGTACAGAAATATTTTTTAAAAAAGTAGGACATTCTTATTTAAAAACAAATAGATTTTCCAGTTCTACAAAGTTTCCACCAAACATGTTTAAATAAACATTTTAATTTCAAAGAATATTAATGGATTCCTAAAATTTCAACAATAACTGGATTATAGTTAATAATAAGCTTTAAAAATTAAAAATAAGCTTGTAGTATGTCACAGAAAAATTTAATACTTTTCTAGCAAAATCAAGATAGATGTTTTGTCAGAGTGTTCGCAGCGTGAAACTATTGTGAGACAACCCAGAAACAAAAGCACACAAAGACTTAAACATTTAACAGTGGTTTATATATAAGACATATACAGTAATATACATGGTAGGCAATACTGAGAAGCAATCAGTCTTCTTAACTCTACACAGAGAACTCTACAATGAATAAGAGAACCATGAAACTAGGTTGTCTCTTTTGGAGTTTGATGCAAATTGTTGGAATTTGTTAGGCAACTGAGTGATAGAGTTAAATCCAGTTGCAAAAATCTCCTAAATGGAAGAAATTAGAATCAACAAGGGATTAGTACTTCCTGAAAGTGACAGAAAGAGATTAAAAGGAGAGGAGTGGTTGTTGCAGGCAAAAGGATAGATTCCCTGGACTCGGTGAAGGAAAAAAATTAGGGAACTACAGACAAGGCAGGTGGTTGTTCCAAAGAGCAGTGACACTTTCATCTAGAATACTCTACCCAGCCAGAGTTCCATTTCATGTACTCAACAGTTGAGAAGGAGAAATTTGGGGGTAAAAAGAAATAATTGACAATACTGGAGATACTAAGGGTGACAGATGTTCATCAGTAAGAAAATTGTCAAGTGAATTGACGGAGGATAGACTGATGTTTAAAATGCTGACAGGAGAAACTGACTGGATCAGATAAGTCATATCAAATGCAAAAAGAATGATTGGTGCCACCAAGTATTGCACATCAGAAAAAAGATTCAGGGACAGATCATTATGGAATGTTAAATTGGACACCCACACTATGCTTTGTATAAATGACAATCTACCTCAAATCATTCTAATCTCTCCTAGATTTTGATCTTCATTCAAATAATTCCCACCAATGACTATCCAAATTACTATAAGCTTACTTAATTAAATAGGCTTGTGTGCTTACGTGTACTGTTTACATCATGTTCTTCTCTTTGCATAATTACTTTCTAGGTATTAAGTGGATTGAAACTGCTCTGAGATTAATTTTGCTCAGTGTTTAGCTTTAGGCTTCTCATTAGTTTTGTTTTAGTCTATAGCAACAATGTTTAAGCATGCTAGAATGGAATTTTTGGATTCCAACCAATGTATTTCCTTTGAGTCTTGTGAAGTGGGATCAGTTATGACTCTTGTGAACCAGATTGGGTATCACTTTATTTTTAATGTTTAATTAGAAATGACAGAAGTACCCTGTTCTCCTCTGGTATTATTTTATAATTATGTTATTGTTCAATTTCAAGTTGAAGAAATGTTTACGTAATTTATATTTTCCACTAGAAGTTGTTTTTACATCTTTATACTTTGATAGCTATAGATTTCTCTTTAAAATATTAGTGTTTAATCTTTTTTAACCCACTGGAGTTTCTATTTTATTTTTATTTCATTTATCCTAATTTAATCAAAATGTTATGTATTTCTATCTAATATATCAATAAATGTAATAGGTTTTTTTTAGATTATCTATAAGATATTGCTTAGCTGTCCCTTAGAGATACCTTCCAACTCTATTATTCTATGTTCTAAACATACTAATCAAAATCAAGCAAGAATGGTTCTATAGACGACATGTCATGCAGCGCGGCAAGCTAAGTCACATTCTTTCTTTTTTAAAAAAAATATAATAATCAAAATGATCCAAATAAAAACTAGTAATAATATCCAAAGTATAAAAATATTCAAGTAACAATTTGTGGCTGGGGGAAAAAGAAAAAAATTGGAAGGGAGAGAAAGAGAGGGAGTTATCAGAATGACATATATATTTATTTTGCATTTTTCCCCCAAAATATTACTACAATTTATGTGTCTTTTTCTTTCACTCTTTTTTTTTTCATTTTTGCTGTTTGGATGTTTTACAATCAATTAAAAAAAGTGTTAAAAACAATAACCAAAAGTTCAATAGATTGTTGGTTTACATTTCTTTCAAGAAGAAATAGTATTTTAGAAACAAACCTTATTGCATTTATATTGTGGGAGATGCAGGAAAATTAATGCTTTATTTAAATATAACATTCTACTTAGGAACGATGTTAATGATATAGTTATCTTTAAGATGTAATGTTTTCAGGTGTTTATATTCTTTGGAAATTTATCTCTGCCATAAGGGAGTTGACATCCAAACACCGAAACTGGATTTTCTGTACCTTACTTACAGCCAAAAGACATACTATTGGAAAGTGAAATAAATGGTTCCAACCAGAGGTGAAATTCAGCAGCTTCTAGCAGGTTTGATAGAACCAGTAGTAAATTTTCTAAGCAGTTTGGTTGTTAGAAGAAATCTCCTTTTGTTTTTTTCCATTTTACAGGGTTAATCCTGTAGGAAGGCAGGAAAAAAAGCATTCTGGTGTTGCTTATAGCCTAATCTTTATTGCTCTACTTACAGAAACTGCCGACCCAGTTTCTGGGTCAAATGACCCCCCAGCCACGCCCACCAAGCCACGCCCACAGAACCGGTAGTAAAAAAAAATTGAATCCCACCACTGGTTGCAACCTTTCGGTAGTCTACAAAATTGATTAATATTGATTAGCTATGAATGATTGGAATGAATTATGGCTTCCATTTATGTAAATATTTATTGCACAACTTTATGCATATGTCTGTATGTCTGTGGTGCAGTGGTTAGAATACAGTTTTGCAGGCTAACTCTACCCACTGTCAGGAGTTAAACCATCCTTCAAAGGCTGGTAAAACCCAGATTTTGGGGGCAATATACTGACTTCAAAAACCACTTAGAGAAGGCTATAAAGTACTATGAAGTGGTATATACATCTAAGTGCTATTGCTAAATGTCTATGGAGATTCTCAGGCATCCAGGTCATGGTTGTCCCAAAGGTGCTTTTTCAACAAGCAACTGGACTTTTTAATTTTTTTCTTTGAAGATATTTTGCTTCTCATCCAAGAAGCTTCTTCAGTTCTGATGCTATTGCTGTTGCTATCTTAACTCCTGCATTACACTGGCTCTCCAATGTGGGTATATCTGCATGTGTTCATTAAATTGTAGGGATAGATACATATGAGAATGGAAGGGTAGGAAAGTTGCTGATATGTCAGAAGAAATAATGAATGTCTTAAAATGAACATTGCTTTGGAATTATTCTCACTCAAGACTAACAATATAAAAGGAAGATAATAAATTATTCTCCTATGCAGAAGTAAGTTGCATTTAATAAATAGTAAAGTGATTCACATTTTGTGCAGAAGATAGACAATCTCTTACTTCAGTTGCCCAAAATTGTTTATTGGATTGTTGCTTCACTGAAGCAGCAAAACCCAATGAGGACTGACATATCTGTGATAAAAAGTGCCAGAATGGAAGGAAACTTTATACTAAATAACAACTCACGTACTCATGATAGTCAAGCTAGTCAAAACAAAGTGAAATGTTTTAAAATAATTTCCCACTTGTCTGCATCTTTGAAATTCTTTTGTAAATTCTACTGTTTCATTTTACTTTCTTCCAAAGTAAAAATCACTTCCAAAGTCACTTTCTAGACTACAGACTAAGACATCTGCCTACGATGCAGGCGACTCAGGTTCAAATCCCATAAGGGTATGGCCGGCTGATGAGAGCAAAATA
>JAEANM010013665.1:0-14309 GCA_017656035.1 Myanophis thanlyinensis | reverse complement strand
ATAAATAAAATAACCATCAAAACAAAAAAGTTTTCCTGTGGGAACCAAGGTCATTGTAACAGGTGGCTATTGGAGGCAGAGACGAGCCTGCTATCCATCCTAATTGGACAATGTGACCAGTGACATCTGGGAGGGGAGATTTTACTCTTTTAATTAGGTAAAAACCACAGGAACTGTTAGAGTTGCTTTTCACCGGCTGTGCCGATACAATGTGTCCAATATGTTCTTTGAGAAATCTACCAGCCTCAGAGTTCTGCTTTCAAGGATCCATTACTCGGTTGCTGACTGTTGCATTTCAAAGAATGTCCCTAAACTCTGAATGATACCCTTATAGTTATATAAACCAATTCTCCCTTGCATTTATTATAATTTACTGTGTTATTATGTCCTCACTTCAGTATAAGAGCTTGATATAACACTGTAATACTGGGTAATACCTATAGTACAAATCCTGAATTTTTCTTGATTAGGTCTCTTGATTTTTTCTACAGTTGCAAACACAAGGGGATTATTTAAAAGCCCACACGCAAGCAAAAAGTACACTTGCTATGGTCCTCCTAGACAAAATGGGGCAATTTGACATGCCAGCGTGGGCAAATTGCTGCAGGAACAATTTTCCTCACCACTATGCATTTTGTCCACTGTCTCACTTACTTACCCTGGCCATTCTCCAGCTCTCTATCTGGGCACTAGCCGTGAGTTGTCCCTGCAGCGAATTGCCCATGTTGACTTGTCCTGCAATGACCTGGTGACAGTGATATGGAAGAGGTGACTGACTTGGCAGTGGCAAGGAAGCCATCCCAAACTGTCTGAGATTAGTAGTCTTAAACCCCCTTCCTAGCCTTACATTCACTTGGACCACTTCTAGATTTAGACTTACTTCTTTTCAATCCTTGCTTTATCTTAGTTAGAGTCCTTTCACCTTCCTTTTTCATGTGACACTACAGAAATGCAGCCAGTGGGGGACGGGGGAAATGTTTGCAGACTGATTCATAATTATTTGACAAAGTTGATTTCACGTTAGGCTTTATTGAGAGTACATTTTTATAGTTTTTTTGACTTTTTTGAAAAAAACAAACAAACCCTATGCATTAATTTACATCTCAATCATTCTTGTAGGTAATCTTTGAATGGTAAAAAATTTAGCAGTAGTAGCAGTGGTTCAGAGATGGAGCAGAGCTTTTTTCACCCACTTGTGTCCCTGCATCCTAACAAAATCTCATATATGTATTTAAGAGGTACAGTAGCTGTTCCCCTTAAAATTCTGGAAGTGTGAAAATGCTTTGTGAAAATGCTCTGCAGTGAAAATGTTCTTCCTTTGCAGCCTTTTTCTCAGAGTTGGTCTTTTCCGAAAGTATCCAGACCAGGATTAGCTTTGTACAGGAGAGAAAGTTGCCATAAGGAAAAGGAAGCATGAAAATGCAATTCGGGATGTAGCACAGTGGTTTACAATCATACTATAATATATATTAAATAGTGGTTTATAACCATACTATAATATATATTAAATAGTGGTTTGCAATCATACTATAATATATATTAAATAGTGGTTTACAATCATACTATAATATATGTTAAATAGTGGTTTACAATCATACTATAACATATATTAAATAGTGGTTTAAAATCATACTATAATATATATTAAATAGTGATTTTGCTAAATTATTGTTTGTTTCTTTTTCTTTCTTTCTTTTTTTTTGTAGTCTGATATACCTGAAGGTGTGATAAGAGTCCATGCTCCGCTGCATTCAAAAGTTTCTATGGCAATTCAACCAAATAATCAAACAAAAGCCAAAGATATTGTGGCACGATTCTATTGTGAAAACAGGTAAGTAGAAGCTGAGCAATGGGCGAATAGCCCAGATTCAAATTTCATTGTTCAAGTAAACTTTACCTGATTTAAGAAGTAAAGAAAGTTTGCACTTGTGTTTGACTCTAGTCAGTATGCGAGGCTAAGATGGCTCATGCTTAATGGAAAGCATCCATTGTGATTGCTCTGCCAGAGCATTAATCTACTGCTTCATTCGCTTGTTCATGTGATTATTTCCAAGTTTACTAACTTTAGGAACTGAGCTTCAAGCCAAGAAACAAAAGTGAAACAAAAAATGAATTGCTCTAATATCAGCTAAAGCCAAGTGTTACACAAATGAGACCCATTCACCAGTGTTTTTTTTTTTCTTTCACAAACTGCTCTTATTAAAATGAATGAATCTAAAAATTACAACAAGCTGGTTTTAATTATAGTTTCTCTGGCTCAGCTAAGAAAACTAGCTTTGTGCTGGCCCTCTGAACAGCATTTCCTCTCAACAGGCAGAGCAATTAAGAGAAAACCCATGGTTCTTAGTATGCCATTTGCATAGTTCCATTAAGTGTTCGCAGACAAGACAGCAGATAGGCAATTTTCATGAAGATTTTTCACGGCTTTACGACTTCACTTTTCCTTTTCCACTGTCCATTGTTTCCCACTTTTCATGAAAGCTGGGTAAGTTTACAAGTTCAAAAGCTAGCGCTATTTCCCTCCATTTAAGAATATATTAGCAGGGATTTGGGTCCATAAATCACTGTACCTGCTAGTGTTCCACTGAGCTTTCTTTTGATGCAAAGTCTTTGAAGGTGGGTCTCTCCTCTACCAGTGTAGAAAGAGTTCCAGTATGTTCTACAGTTCTTTATAATATGTAATTAAAGAGAAAGATGCATATATCCAATATATGTGCCAAACAACTGCATGTGTTTACTGAAAATCAAACTCTCTAATTTAATGTAGTGAACCTTAAGGAAAAAATGTACAGATACAATTTGCATTTTACATTCACTCCACCAGATATGCTTGACATAAATCAGCACAGAATTTCATTCTAATTGTAAAATGATGGCTTTGGGAGGTCTATAAATCAGTCAGATTATGAAATAAATAGGATGAAGCTAGGTATATTACTGTTGATTCTTCACAGAAGACTTCAAGTTAAATTTGTAGAAGCAATTCCATGTTATATAGAAGCACTACAGTTACAAAATAGTTAATTCGATTAAATGGTTCTATACAAAAATAGGAGATTAACTTTCCAGACGCTTTTAGGATCCAGTGAACATTAGCCCAGACAACATAGTTAGAGGTTTAATTCGAGAGTTAATCAGAAACCTATGCTTTATTTTCTAGGCCTGGATCATCAGAAGAATTGAAAATGCCAATCCAAAGTTTATATGAAATTGGAGGAAATATAGGTAAGTCCTTATTTAAATCTCAGTAATAGCAGCAATGTCCTTGCTGCTACCTTTGTATATCCAGCCACATAGAATGTGCAGCAAGTATGATAGGGCTACACAATATTGCTCAAACTCCTTTTAGTACTTAATCCATTTATCTTTATACAGCAAGATATGAATATGGGACCCCACTAAAGTGAATGTTCTGCAAGTCTTAATTGTTTCCGGCATAAGTGCCATGTACCAAGTGCTTATTGCAATACTGTAAATTAGAGCATCTCAGAGGAAATAAAATGGATTTACTAAGTGATCTTAGGACATGATGTAATCAGGAAAAAAAACAACACTCACCATAATTGGTTTTGTAAGTTTAGAATTACACTATTTTTCAAGATGAAAGGCAGTGTGACAACTAGCTGCTCAGTCTTAAGACAGAAGGCAGGTAATCTGTCCTTTATGTTGGCAACTGTAACATTTTCTGTCTATTCCCATGATGGCGAATCTATGGCATGTGGCACACAGAGCCATCTTGCTGGCACACAAGCTGTTAGCCAACTTACCTCCAGCTGAGCATGCGCATGAGATTGTACATGCATGCATGCATGCGTTATTGCAGAGACCCAGATGGTGCAAGTACGTGCAAAGCATGTATTTTTTGGCACTCTGTAAGTAAAAGGTTTGCCACCACTGATTTATACACTAACTTTTACACAGTCAGTGTATAGAATTGTCATATATATTTATCAAAGCCCTAAGCTTCTTAAGACATACTACTTTGAACACCAAGGCCAAGCATTACATGACTTCTGCAAAAGGGGTGTTTACTTTAATACTTCAAGAAGGGATACTTCACTGGTTCTAAATGCTTTGCGTAATCCTAAAGTGTAAGGGGTTTTTTTTAAGGTTGTTTTTTTTTAACAGCTGATATTTCTTTCAGGAGAGCACTGTTTGGATCCAGATGCATATATGTTGGATGTGTACCATGCCAATCCTCAAGCAGAGTGGGTAATTAAAGAAAAAAGAAGTTCAATGTTTTAAAGACATATTGGCAGAGTGTTTGGGTCAATCTGAAAAGAACAGCGCAAAAGTCTTCCCATCAGAAGCAATGTTGCCATAATGAAGCCAAAGCAGGTGTACTCTGTATCTTTTAAACATAAACTAAGCCCTTTATCCTCAAGTATTATAGAACCTGAAAACTTCGGTTAATAGTTCGTTGTTATAATAATAATTTATTTTTTGTGAATACATTTTTACTGGTTTTATTGGTACAGTTGATGTGGTTAAAGAATACAGTTTGAAACATGCAATAACAGAAAAGAATTTTTTTCCCCAATGGCCCTGAGAACAGAGTTGTACAATGGCATCCAAAGATCAAGAATCACATTTTAATAGTAAGGTTCTCAACATAAAGGGGATAGCATTTTTAAAAACAGAAAATAAGGGCAGTTGGGCAGAATGCTATGATAACTTTTTCCCCTTGAAGGTCAATTTTTTATTATGAAATATTATTATAACATCTGTGAATCAGTTCCTATTGCTAGCTACCAATGAGAAGGAAAACTACTGTGTAAAGTATATTTGGTATATTGTATAAGAATATAAATAGTATATAGAATTGCAAATTATAATTTTTCCTGATTTTGCCTATTATTGTACAGCTAACACAATATACAATATACATATTTTGTATGGTATACCAATGATAAACCTACATACCACTTCAAATCTCTCTCCCACTACCTGCAGAAAAAAATGTAAATGTAGTTAGATACTTCACAAAATGTTCTTTTAAAATTTAATATCCACCCCATATTTATCCAGGTAGTCCTTGACTTACAACAGTTCATTTAGTGACCATTTTAAGTTACAATGGCAAAATGACTTAAGACCATTTTTCATACTTACAACCATTGCTGCATTCCCAGGATCATGTGAATATAATTCAGAACTCTTGGTAACTGACTCATATTTATGACAGCTGCAATGTCTTGGGGTCATGTCATCACGTTTTGGGATCTCCTCAGAAGCAAAGTCAATACGGAAGCCAGATTCACTTAATAACTGTGTTATTAACTTAACAACTGTAGTGATTCACTTAATGGTGACAAGGAAGATTGTAAAATGGAACAAAATTCACTTAACAACTGACTCACTTAGAAACAGAAATTTTGGCCTCAATTGTGGCTGTAAGTTGAGGACTACCTGTAGTTGTCTTGCAAGTACCAGTTCAGAGACTTATTTGTCTTCCTTGTCCAAAACGTATTTTCTTATTATTTCTTTTGCTTGTTTGAAATATATTATGGAAAATGATTTCTTTTTGAAGTTTACATAAAATATAACTCTTGATTAAATCAATGTTTATTAAAGCTGAGTGTCCTTTAAATGTTGTACAAGCTGACATATGAGAAAACGTACGAAAGTAGCTTTGACAGCAAGATGAGTGGTGAGAAAAGGAACAAATCAAAATAAAATAAATATTGGTAAAAAATAGTTTACCGATAAAATTGTAAATATCCATTTTGAAGGGACCTTTCCTGAGTGAATTTGCCAAACAACAGATTCACTTCATTGTTTTAGGCAAAGACCGTTGCTGCTTGAAATTCAGATAAAACTTGGAGCTGGTGCATTTTGTCCATTAAATATTAATTTTTTTCAAAATGAGTCCCAGGTCAATGATGTTATGATATAGATTATGTGTTTTTCCTTTATTATATCAACTCTTACCAAAGGAATTGTAAATCATTTTCACGCTCCTATTAAATGTTTAGTGCTTTTAAGCCCAATGGTTTCAATTGAAAATTGAGAAGGTGTTTAAAACAAATGGAGCTTTAAAAACTTGTCTGCACGACACAATCTGATTCACCCCTCTCCTCTCCCAGTCAATTGACACATTTTGGGGCATCACATAATCTCAGATGGTCTTGTCAATAATTCAGCAGCCATGATTCCCGATCATGGCAAAGCAGAACTGGCACCTCACTTTCCAAGACTTCCTTCCCTAGTGGCACCTTCAGGACTGGTGCAATTATGCATTATCCCACCCATTTCTTTCCCATTTTAACTGCCTCTGGCTGTGAATAGCAAAATGGTCACAGACAAAATGCGGAGAAGCCAGTTTTGCAGGCATCTGGAAGATTTCATCCCAATGAAGGACAATGGCAAGTCAGTTTTTCCCTCTGGCAAATAGTTCGCATAACATTGTGGGAGTTGATAGATCACGAAAATTAGTTTAGCCCCAAACAAGATCAGACTGGATTTTAATATTTCTTAGTTAATTGGGTCAATCAAGTGACTCCAGCTTAGAATTTGCATCCAATGCTTTATCCACGTCTATTATCCAGTTAAGCATGTTTACAAATTGTTCTTCAAATTTCTTAATGTTTAGTAGGTCATATTGTGTTTCTCAATGAACCAAAACTAATCTTGAACAAATAAAAACACACTGTAAAATAAAGAAATTGCTGATGTAGTTCATGGGGAATGTATGTCTGCTGCATGAAATTTGATATATTTGTTATATTTTAATAACTGTAATTAACAGAGTGGTTATTTCTCATAAACTACAAAACAGAATTTAAGCATATCTAAACAATTTAAAATATTTACACAGGTGGCTCAGTAAAATTTGCGAATCTTTAAAAATAGTCTATGAGCTATAAAAGAAGATACATTCCCTTGAAATGATACATATTTGAGCTACATAAGGTCCCTGGGATCATTCAAATATAACATTTTCTAGGTTGTATTTTAAAGATGTTATATCCATATGAGCAGTGTATAGAGGTAGCCCTCGAGTTGCCTATATGGCAATTGGGACTGGAATTTCCATCACTAAGTGATGTGGTTATTGAATCTGGCCACATTACTTAGCAACCACAATCCCTGCAATTGTTGTCATTGACTAAATCCCATGGCGATTAGGCGAGACAATTTCCTGCGGGCTTCTCATAACCAAAATCAATGGGAAAAAGGTAGGAAGTTGCAAGTCCCAGGCCTGAAAGCAGTAAGTAGTTGCTGCTGGATAGGGGAGGGAGTGAAAGTGTGTTAGGGAGGGTCATGGAAGGTGTGCAAAAGCATAGCACAAGTTGGAGGGGCATGTAGAAGTGCCAGAAGTGTCATGCAGGCAGGAGATAAGGCATGAAGGTATGGGTGATGTGCAAAAGGCACTATACAAGTTAGGAAGTTGGTGCATGGGAGATGTGGATTGGGGAAGAGTATAGGGATTGTGTGAGAGGTGCAGTACAGGCAGGATTCATGAGATAGCCAGCATGGTGTGACTGCAAGCTAGGGAAGGGTGGGTAGATTTACCTACAAACTTGCAACCTCTGCTGGCTTCCACTTTGACTTTCTGTAGAAGCTGGCATAAAAGCTTGCAAATGATCTCAGGGTGCGTGGCAACCAATCATATGAACAGGTTGCCAAGCACTCAGTGATTATGTGACCACGAGGATGCTGGGATGGTCAGAAGTCTGAAGACTATTAATAACTACCATTCATTCAGTGCTATTCAGAGGTAAAATTCAGCAGGTTCCAACAGGTTCTATAGAACCGGTAGTTGTGATTATGCCCAGTTTGGAGAACCTGCAATCGCACCATTGGCTGGCCCTGCCCACCTCTCCCCTTCCTGTTGCTCCTTATCTAGCCTCACCTGCTTGACTGCAGCATAGGCATTCCCTAACCTAATCCCCTTTCCCCCACTTTACAGGGTTAATCCACCCAGCTACGCCTACCAAGCCACGCCCACAGAACTGGTAGTAAAAAAAATTGAATTCCATCACTGGTGCTATTGTAACTTTGACTGTTCGTTGAACAAATGGCCATATGTTTTTTAAAATGATCCGGAGTTAAAAGCTTTATTGCATTATTCTTTGAAAGACAGACATTTACAAAGTATTTTCTAATCAGTTTCCATGTTTTATCAAATATCTAAGGGAAACATTCTAGGCCAAGAAACTTATTTCTTTGCTTTTTCCTCTTTTCTGCCTCCATCTTTTATATTTATATTCTACAGCTAAAATATTCCGGAAATGAGGAAAGTGTTCCTTCATAGTCTTTTGTAACTGGATCTCAGTATAAAGGGAAGCATATGGAAAACTGAGGTCACCCGTTTGGTCTGACCATTAGCTTGGATAATCAAGTGCAGTATCGTAGCAGCAGACATATGTAGTGAATGCCCCTCTGAAGGTAGTAAATAGACCAGATTTTCTACTTGCTTTGAAGTTTCACTCAAATTGTCCTTAATGTTCTGGATGTTTGCTCTATTCCAGGACAGCCTTCTAAATTGCTGAAACTACCACCAAGTTAAAGACTAATCATTCATCCCCAAGGTTCTTGTGTCTTTTCAAGGCTAAATCTGGAAGTTACCCAATATTGAATATGTGGAATAAAATCTAAGTGTACTATGTGAACAAACACACAGAGGTGTTTGGTTTTATTGTTGTTCTACTCAAAGCAATTTGAACTGAATGTAAAAAATGTATCCCCTTTGAAAAGTCTTTAAAATACTTCTCTAGTAACAGTACTCTGCTGAGTCAAGTAATTTAATGCTTGTTTCCGTTGCCTATTTTTCATACTTTGAATGCAGACATTGTCACTGAATGCAAAGATTTTAGAAAGAATTAACCTATGTATTTAAATCCATGTTAAACACGAACCACTATTAATTGAACCACTAATGTTTGATTGAATCCTGCATTAAAATATAATCTAAAAGTGAATTTATTAATGATTTACTCAATCTATTAAAATAAAGTGATATATAAACATATATCTTGCATAACATTCAATAAACTGTTATAAATCCCACTTATTCTTAAGCAAATTGGTCAGTCATAGAGGTAATGGTATTTATTCCTTATATTTCTGCCAGAAAATAGGATTGCACTCAGATCTGATAAATTGCTGTTCATACATAGAAAAACATGTCAGTGAGTAATTGTTGTTTACTGAATTATATATTAATATTTAATTATGTCCCTTATGTGATACAGTGATATTCTTGTTTAGATGACTGCAGAGCAACATTCAAACATGTACTACGCCCCACAGTACCTTCAGGCCATTTTATGAGATTATTTCAAATTGATCTGCAAAATCTTATCTAGAAGAATAGAGAATTAGTGGAAACCCAGTGTTAATGCCTGCCATACAATACAGAGAGCAGTCATACACACAGTAAATGAATATTTTGTACTTGGAACAAGTAAGATCTCCTCAAAGAACAGTTACTAACACGATTCAAGCATTTTCTGTTCCAATGAAACAAAACTTCAGAATTTTGTGTGTGTTTATGCCTTAAAGAACAGCAGATTTAAGTAATGAACAACCACAAAATTAGGTACAGTTAGGATTTGTGCTGTGTGCTTATTAAGACAATCTTTGGAGGTGGGGGGGGGGAGGGAGTAAATAGGATGATTTAAAGAAAGTTTTAAAAAATTAACCTGGACCACAAATAAATTAACTGCAAAAAAAGTCCTCTTTACATGACCTTGAGGCTTTTTCCAAATGCACATCTGGAGTGCACACATTTTGCTTTTATCATCCTGCCTGCAAACAAAATAGCAGTTGACAAACAACCCAAACGCACTTCAGCGCATAGCCATCTGTTTAAAAAAGGAAGGCACAGCGCAGAGAACATACATCGGCATACATACATGCAAGATGCAAACTTTCTCAAAACTTAAATCACATACATACAGTTTCCTTAGTAACACTATCAAAATAGCCTGTGCCTCTTTGTTTTGGATATGTTTTTAATCTAGTTTATGGCCTTGGGATCCTGGTGGTCTCTGGTTGAAACATTAGCCAGGCCTGGTGTTCCTTAGTGGCCGAGCCCAGAGTTAAGCATGCAAACAATTAAAACCATAATAAATAGATTGATTGGGCAGTCAACATTCCCTTTCTTGTTCTAAAACAGTTCTAAAAATATGAATCACTTTTTGCTTAAAGCATTCTCCAAATCTGCAACTCTAGAGAAACATAACATTAAGGCCCAAGCACTAAAAAAAGAACATGAAACAAAATGTCTGTATTTTGCCCCAATGTGAGAACAAAACTCAAGCTCTCCCCACCCCCAATTTCGGAACATTTTACAGTCTTTGTAGCAAATAAGCATTATTTAATAACCCACAAAACATATGTTCTGCATCCAGTCTTTAAACTTTTAAATTTTAGCTGAATCACTTTTGTATGCAAATTAAGGCTATGGGGGAAAAAATGAAACTGGTATGTTTGATTAGTTCAGGGTTTTTTCCTCCTTAAATCCAAAATTAATTCCATTCAATTACTGCATCTATTTACAATTTTAAAAACATTCATATAAAAAAATCATTGTAGTTTGTAGTTTGTTATGTATACAATTTTGTTACAGAATTTAAATTCTGGGCAGATAACAGAATTAGGAAAACTTGCCAACACGTGTATATATCTCTTCCAATTTCTACCACTCATTAATTTGTTTTCCAATGCTAAATATCCGTGGTGGCATCAATAGATTTAATCAGTAGTTACCTGTATTTTGCTAAATACGTTAGAGAAAAGGTGTCTGAGCTTAGCCTTCAGCTTCTATTTTAACTGCAGCAATTTTAGCAGTAATTAGGGATAAAAGAAAGTTATGAGCAAAATTAGTTGAAAATGAGCTTTCTACTAATTTGTTTTCATCTCTAAATGTATGCTGAATTACTTTTCATACTTAAAGTCCACACATGATTTGAAAGAATATATTTGTTGAGGAGGGCCTTGTATTACACATTTAGTATAAATGCATCCATATACTCCAAAGTAATAAAGGCTAATTAATAATTAACAAAAGATTTATTGTAAATATTGATTTTAAAAAGCTTTCATCAACCATAAAAAACAGATTCAGCAAATGTAGTTAATTTTTATTTTATTTTTAAAAATGCATAGATGTTCTAGCTAAAACATATTTTTCTTGAGCTGGAAAGTTAGAGGGAAATTGCTGAAATCGATATCATTAAAAGCACTCCTTTTTCATTAAGAGTTGATAGACAAAGCCTCTTAAAATGGAACATTTTTCCTCCCATTTAGTAGTCAGGCTGCAGGGCAGGAATGTGGAAAAACTCCACGCAGGTCAAAGGCTTCACTGAAGTCCAAGAAATCTATTTGCTGGGCTTTAATCAGCATAAAGTTTCTCAAACACCCTTGGAAGGAATTCTTAGTGGTCAAGCAATTTTGTTTTATGTCAGCTGGAAAACAAATAAAAGAACACAGGAGACATGTTTACTGTGTGGATTAGACCGAATTTACATTTTAGAAGCAATAATTGAAATAAATTGCCAAGTTAGAGCGTGCAATAATTTCTTCAATCAATCTAATTTTCATATAGTAACTTCATGCAATAAAGGGAAGCCTGTTGATCATAAAATCAATGAATAAAAATGATGGTCTGTAACCGTAGGAGTAATTATTATTATATTATTATTAAATCAATGAATGTTTCTTAATATCTAGATGGTTGTCTGAGCCCAGGATTGTGTTCAGACAGATTCTCTGGGGGCCTGAGGTATAAAGTTGTAAGAAAAGGAAGAAAACCACAACCAGAACACTTAGGACTAGGTAAATGGATAATGATGTTTTAATAGTCTTCATGTTTCAGATAATAATCTTTATATGGCTTACTATTTTTACATTAGTTACTTGGAAAAATATACAAGTCAAGTTTTAGTCAAGATTTTTTCCTGCTTTGTTTTGATTGTGAGTAAACTTACATACCAGGATACCCTCCAATGTAAATGGGGTTATTTGTATCAGCAGAGGTTGAATGAACATGTGGATTATCAATCTGAACCACATTTCCATCGACTGTTAGAGCAATATGATGCTTGTTTTTCTTAGCCTGCACTTTATGCCACTGTCCGTCACACAGATTAGACATTCCTTTTGGTTCATAGGAAGCCGTTATTCTGCCAGCTCCATTATTGACATTGAATAAAATCTACAAAAACAAAATAAATCACAACTAAACAGCCAAAGGAGTAAAGATAGAAGATGGTTCTTTTAACCCAATACATTTTCAGAACTGCTATGAGAGTGGGGTAATTATTGAACCAATGTTCATTTAATATGACTTTCTGAGGTATTTCTATTTCAATTTGGAAAGATTTGTTTTACATTACAGTCATTTACAGACCGACTTTTATAATAAAGGGATTCTGAAAAGTGGGGAATGTGGAGGATCTCTTTGATACTATAGGGAATGGTGATATCTTGATATATGCAGGGATATTTATTTTTAGAGTAGGATCCATGCAAAAATAAATATCAAAATCTTTTTCAAACAACTATTCCTAATGTTGGTTTGGGAGCACTTTGGCTTTTTTTAATGATTTTTTTTCTTTTAACCACTGAATTTTTCACTAAAACTAAAATTATAAATATATTTGTAAAATCATGGGCATTTATCTTCAAATTGGTTTTTTATCATTTCATCTATTTTATATTTTTATTTCAGAGCTCTCTCACATCACCAATGGAACTGTTTCTTCTAGTATAACATTTGTTTTCCTATGTATAATATGTATAAATAGAAAATTGGCTTAATAATCTAAAATTAGTTTTCAGAATAAAAATTCTATTGTGGAATAACCAGGTATGTTTCAGAGATCATGAAAATATAATAATTCTAGGATCATTGTTATATATTAATAATTACCACGGCTTTTCTCTTAAAAATTGTGTATGTGACTTTCTTATACATATTCAGATCCATCAGTTTATATACCACTTAACATTTATTAGGATAAATTTATTGCAGTATATCCATTTCAGAACCTACCTTTCCATTTACAATCTCCAGCCCAATGGCATCTATTTTAGCAGTACTGATTCCAAGAAGAACTCCATTCATAACATTTGTACGGAATTCAAATGTAATGTTAACTTCAGATCTGACTTTATAGCCTTCCCTAACTACAAAAGACAAAATAAAATAATGAAATCAGAGAATTGTTGTCTATAACTGACATTTATCAATAGAGCCAAAGAATTTTGAGAAAAAGTTTAGAATAAAATATATTATATTGCAGGCCCAATCCGTATTAATTAAAGACACCATACTGCATGGTGTCCATGTGTGGCATGGAAACCATAAATCTAATATATCTTGGTTTGTTCTCCAAAGACAATGCATGCCTTTTCCTGCACTAGAAGCCTGTCTAATAGAAATGCTTACCTTAATATATGTCTGCTGGAAAAGGATCCTGACAAAGTGAGCAAATCAGGAATCACCCAAAAATAAAATTAGCAAAACCACTAAAAATAAGAATTTCATGAACTATGCGCAGAAAATTACATTAGTCATAACCACCAATTTCCAAACAAAAGCTCTGTCTAAATGACACTTCAGTTAGCAAGTGATAGGCCTCCATTATAAAGAATTTGCTACTTATCTTCTATACATGGAAGTTACTGCAAAAACACAGCTATCTAGGTGGGCACGTGTCTCACTTTAAGTCTCTCCTTGAACTAGACAAGTGGGTTGGCTTTATTGGAAACAGAAGTTGACTGAAATACAGAGATTTCCTTGTTCTTCAAGGAAGCCATTCTATTTCTGAGTAAAGAAATTATATGATTCTTACCCACTCCCAGCAGCTACAAAAACTCAGAATTGGAAATAAAAGAACAAGAGGAAAACATTTAATGTTACTGGATATTTTCCGTATTTCAGTTTGCACTTATATTATAGGCAGGGTGGGGGAATAAAACAATATTTTACCTACCAAGAGCAGCGAAACCAATTCCATCAAAGTAAGTTCCTTTCTGGATTGCAGCATAGCATTTATTCACAGCAAAAGTTGAGACCAGACTATCTAATTGCTTGCTATTAATGGTTACTTCACTAATGCATGCAGGAATGCTGTGAGTAATCTGAAAAGACAATTTGGTAGTGTAGTTACTCCTGTAGAACAGCGTTTCTGAATCTTAGCAACCTCAAGACTTGTGCACTTCAACTCCTAGAATTCCCCAGCCAGCATATTTGTTTTAAAGTTTCCAAGATTAAGAACCATTTATTTATTTATTTTATTTATTCGATTTATATACCGCCCCCTCTCCCGAAGGACTCGGGGCGGTTCACAGCCAAT
>JAEANM010013664.1:0-14309 GCA_017656035.1 Myanophis thanlyinensis | reverse complement strand
AGCCAGTGCAGCTCGCGCAGGAGAGGTGTTACATGGGAGCTCCTAGGAGCTCCCAGAATTACCCGCGCGGCTGCATTACTATTAGAAAGTAATTCACAACAAGATGTCATCTTAATGAAAAACAAATGTGGAAAGCAGATTAAGGCTCAACTAAGGCTTAATTTAAAACAGAGATTTATGGATAACAAAAATACACTAACATATCCCTGCTATGTACTCCAATCACTGAAAGCTTTTTCAAAAAGATCTATTAAAAATCTAAATTCAGAGCATGATAGATTTCAGAAAGAATTCTCAGTCTGGAGGTGATTTTTTTATGATTCATGCAATGATAATAAATTTTAAGTATTAAGTTATTTAAGCCTTATTCAGTGAAAACCAATCACTTTGTCCTTTAAAGGCCATAGTAAAGAAGAAATAAAAGAAAATGTACCATCATATTGTTTATTAATGCTGAACAAAGTTGATTTGTTTTCCTTTTTTAACAGCATGCCATAATATATTATTCTAGCTCTTTGTGTGCACAGAAATAATTGACTCCATAATAGTGCAGGGCTGAAAATTGTTAATTAATTCTGATTAAATTAATTTAGAGCAAGGTCTTTTTCTTATGTTTACTGATTTGGTATAAAGTATATTTTTCAGACAATTCAGACTAAGGGTTTTTTTCCCCTTTTCTAGACAAATAGGTAATCAGAAACAGATTCTTAATGTTTTCTTGAAATCTAAAGAAATAGTTTCAACAAATACAACCAAGTGCTTGGTTCATTTATTAAACCTTATCTACAGAATACCCATCAAAGAAGCAGAACTGTTTTAAAAGAATTTTGCCAAGTTTTTATAAAACATTTTTATAGGGTATACAGTCTCTAACTTTAAGAAATGGTTGACAATGATTTATACAACCTGGTCTCTTATAGAGACACCACATATTGAAAATCTCTCATTATTGTACTACTTATTGGCAACATTTGCTTCAGACATCAAAACTGTTTCACATATGCACACACACAGAGAAAGGAATATCCACATATTGATTGTTTAGCTATCCAATGAGAGTGATTAGAAAGTATGTATGTTTGATATTTTGGTAGAAGTAGGAACAAATTTTTATCTACCTATTTATGCACTCCCTAGTTACATTAAAGAATGTCACGGCTTGTGAGTGAGTTAATTAGAACTTATTCAGGCTTGCATTAGGAAGCTAAGCAGATTTGATTGGATGTCCTTGGGAGACAGATGTGTGGTTTTTTTTCCCTTCTCTTCCTATACTACAGCAATCCTCTGTTTTACAAATGATTAAAAAGTGAGACACGGCTCTAATTGATCCTTATAACAGAATTCCTCTACTTATTGATTTCCATTTTGTACTGAGCAATACATATCCCAACAATTACAGACAGGGCAGATAAGTTTTGCTGGTTTCTCTGTTTAATGAACCACATAAAAGCAATCACTCTTTAAAAGCAGCATCAAATGAACAACTTATCCTTTTCTGCCTTTTGTTGCTTATGCCTAAGTAATGACATCTCATTGCAGCCCCAAAATATAAAATACTATTAGACTATATTCTGCAGTATGATTTTTTTTAATCTTACATTTTTTTATGATTTTGATAGGCCTGTCTAATCTGTTATGACTTTGAGCAGTTTACAGAATCCAACAATAAAAAGCCGAAGTCAGAACCAGGGAAAGAGATCATCAAATGAGAAAACTGAGGAAAAAATAAACAAGTCAAAAGACCAAAAAACATCCCAGAAAGGGGCCATCACACTCTCTGATCTAGCACCTGGAGACAAAGCTAACATTAAAGGGCTTATTTAAATAATATCAGACCTTTCAGGACAAGAAAAGCCTGTTCAAATAGACAGAGTTTATTCACATTCCCTTTAGATTTCTTCAGAGCTTCAGGTGTTTTTAAATAAAGTGCATTAAAAAGAGCAGGGTTTATGACTGCCATATTAATTTTTTTAGCCCCTTCCACCAGAAACTATTAAAGAGATTTAAACTCTACTTCTAGATTAGCAAGAATAATCTAAAACAAGTACATATTTCTCATCAAAGACTCTTTAATTAGCATCTCATTGATATGGCACAGAACTCATCCCTTAATATACAGCTCCGTTGACTGTCAATCTCTTCCTGGTGCACCCAAGATCTAGTCACTGAAATTAATAAGCAAGCAAATCACAAACATCTAATAGCCTGTTACTACTAGTAAAAAATGGAACGTGGTCTGTGGCCATTATGTGTGTATCAGTGTCTATTTATTTTGTTGTAATTTTCCATCATTTTCTTTGACTATGCTTGCCAGGTTAAGGTGACATGCAGTAGTTTCAGATCACTGCTTTAGAATCTTCTGAGTCCAACCCTGGTATCCTCAATACCTGTTCCAAGCAGGTAAATGACACTTCATGCTGTTCCCCTCTGTGGCCTCAATATCCAATTCCTGTTCTCCTTCATTGCTTCAAAGCTGGAATAATGCCCTGTGTACAGATAATGCTGTGCAATATCTCATCACTATACAAGTTAGCCCAGAACTCTTTTGAGAAAGGGGTACTTTGTACATGGCAAGGTCTGGAGATTCCCCCTTTGACTTGTTTGCTTTATTCTTCACCATTTTGACTGACAAAATTATTTTGTGGACTGTTGAACTATACTTTCCTCAATGGGTTGACATTGGTGCTATACTCTGGAAAGTTTTCTAATGCTTGTGACAAAAGTGAAAAAAAAATAGATTGTCATTTCTTTCTTTCCAAACTTGATGGATCTTTACAGATATTCTGTCTTGTTTTGTTTAGTGGTATTATTCTGCAGTGCATTTCCTTACCACTGTTCATCAACATTTCACAATAGGATTAAGTTGAAAGAACAAACAGAAGCAAACAGTGCTGACTTAGGCATTTATTCTAGTGCATGGGCAAATACAAGTGTTAATGCAAACCAATTGATTTTTACATTTATCAATTGAAAGATTGTCTCTGCATCTCAGATAGCATTCACAAACTGATGCACTCCAGAGACACTGAATTCTAATTCCCATCACCAGCCAACATAGTCAATATTTCCCGTGGAATGATAGAATCTATAGTCAGACACATCTGGGAATGTCCTGTTGAGATAAAATGATAAATGTATATATATAACAAAAATGTTATTTCAATATTGATAGGAAAGAACTTGATGATGATCTCAATTTCTGAAACTTTAAGTCCTTTAGAATTTTTGGCTGTAATAACCAAATTTAATATTGTTTCAAAAAATGTGTGGGTGTACAGCAACACCAAAAACCACTACAAATAAGTCTGCAGACAATTTTGTGTTGATTTCTAAGCAGAACACTAACAAAAAATACTTCTGGTGGGTGCTTTTCTGCTTGTTCATTCAATAATGCAACCAGCTAATTCCATCTGTAAGAGAGTGAGAATATCTACAGACCTGGAGATATTTGCATTTTCTCTAATTATCAGGAAATAGGTAGAGAGATACAGTAGGTCTCTGTGTGTTTGCACATGTGTTAATATACATGTATTAATATATAGGGTTATGTATATAAATATAGAAGAAGTATAATGGACAGATATCAACATGTGGGAACTATATAGTGTCATTTTCTTTTATCTTAATATAAGGCAAAACTTAGAGAATGTCTCATCTTTACTGAATAATGTGAAAATTGACAAAACTGCAGTGCTCTTATCCAGATCTTGAAAGCAATGAACTCTAACAATGAAAAATATATAGATAAAAATGTGAGTTCCCTTATTTCCTTAACCCCCCACCACGACTATATACAAATATTTCAAAATGAGTCATTAATTGCTTTAGTTCCATTTTTCAAATTAACTGAAATATAATTTCCCTGGTGGAAATATAAAAACTACAGAGGTTGCTGATTTTCTGTTGTGTTTGCACTCACAAAGTAATTCCATTCTATTATATTGTTCTGTCCTCCAATATAAAGACTGACCCATTTGGAAGATTATCACCTACATAAAAGGCAAGCTGGTTTTTTGTTTTTTTTAAAAAAGATTGTGTGGCTTGCCTGACTGTCATTTAAAGCAAATATCTGCGATAGTTTTGCTGTTATGAACATTTATCCAGGCACTTTCTCTCAGCATGCTTCATGCTTTGATTTTGAGCACATACCTGAAATAATTAAAATATACATTATTCTAAGCTATTTTTTTCTGATAGTCACATAGTTGTAGGCCTAAAACATGTCCAATAATTGAAACAGAGACTACCAGAAAACATAACACAGGCTTCAGTTTTGTTTTCAGTGCAAAATCACAATCACATTATACTGTTATGTATTAATAGCACTATGAAAACGTTCATAGATTACACTAGTATTTGGCGCAACCACAAAAAAGCCTGGAAATAATTGTTTTGTCTGCAATATCTCCATGATTTATTTTACTTTACTTGATATAATAACTAATAGCCAGCATATGTTTGTTAAAAACAGATCAATGAGTAATCCTTAATGGTATTACATCTACATGGAGGAAAGTAAGCATTGGGTACTACACGGTTCTGTTTTAGGCCCAGTACTCTTCAATACCTTCATAAATGACTTAGATGAGGGAATAGAAGAGGAACTCATCAAATTTCCAGCTGACACTGAGCTGGCAGGAATAGCCAACACCCCAGAAGACAAGCTCAGGATACAAAAAGATCTTGACAGACTTGAACAATGGGCCCTGCCCCTATGAAATTTAATGTAGAGAAAAACTAGTTTTTACACCTGGGCAGGAAAAAACAAAGATACAACTACAGATTAGGCAAAACTTGGCTCAAAAACAGTATCTGTGAGAGGCACCTTGGAGTCTTAGTGAACAATCACTTAAACATGAGTCAGCAGCCAAAAAAGCTAATACAATCCTTGCTTGTATAAACAGAGGCATATAATAAAAATCACGTGAAGTATTAGTACCACTTTATAAAGCCTTAATAAGAACACAACTGGATTACTGCATCCAGTTTGGGTCACATCACAAAAAAGATGTTGAGATTTTGGGAAAAGTACACAGAAGAGCAACTAAGTCAGGGGTGGGCAAACTTTTTGACTCGTGGGCCACATTGATGGACTCCCCCTCCCCCTCCCGCAGCCCCCCCCCCCACATGTGTCTTTGCAGGTGTGGGATGCCGAACACAGCAGCCACAAAGAAGAAGGTAAGAGGGCGACGGGTGGCGGGCGGTGGGGGGCGGCTCCGCAGCGGCAATGCCGGCTCTTCTCCCACTGCCCAGGTGCTGCTGATGGGGAAAAGTGGCTCTGGCAAGACCAGCATGCGCTCCATCACGCAATGTAGTTGGCGAAGATGATGAAGTGCATGCTGGTCTTACCAGAGCTGCTTTTCCCTATCAGCAGCACCTGGACGGTGGGAGAAGAACCAGCGTTGCTGCTGCGGAGCCTCCCCACCCGCCTGCCGCCCGTCACCCTCTTACCTTATTCTTTGTGGCTGCTGCATTCGGCATCCCATGCCTGCAAAGACACGCGGGCGTCAGCAGCCTGTCCCGCTTCACCGGGCGGCTCCCTGCAGCCCTCCTGGATGGCTCGGTGGCCTCTTCAGCGGGTGAGGGGCCCGGCAGGTACAGAAGGACGTGGAGCATTCCTGTGCTCCGGACTAGCCCTGCGGCCGAGGGGCGTGGGGGCAGCAGCCGCTCATGGTCATCATCCTGCACCCGTCCCCACAGCCCCAGCCTCACGTAGGTCGCTCACCCAATGTCAGATGACGCAACGCACCGATCACCAAGGCAGCAGCGCCCCTAGAGCGACCCTCCAGCGAAGCTGTGGGAACCATGCTTCTTGAGGGTGCTGTGCTCCCAGGTACGCTGCCAAGGGAGCATCAGTGAGGGTGGAACTCCCCAGTCTGCACCAGAACTAGTCCGGTGGGCTGGATTAAAAAGCCCAATGGGCCAGGTGTGTTCCGCGGGCCGTAGTTTGCCCATGTCTGAACTAAGTTGATTAAAAGTCTGGAGACTAAAACCTATGAAGAATGGTTAAGAATTTGGGTTTGGCTAGTCTAGAGAAAAGAAGGATGAGGGGGAACACGATAGCAGTATTCCAGTATTTGAGAGGCTGTCACAAAAAGGAGGGGGTCCAGTGGTGAAATTCAGCTAGATCGCACCACATTGCCCAAAGTAGTAGTAGAGATTTGAAATTGGCCCTGCCCCTGTCCTTATCCTTCCTTATACGAGCTTTGTTTTTTTCTTACTTACCTGAATCAGCTGTTTGGAGAGTCTTTGGAGCCTTCCTGATGATCCCCACTGCCTTTGGTGTCTCTAAAAGCAGTTTAAAGAGCCGTGCTGCAGCACGTTTGGCGCACATGCACGCACACCAACTGGTAGCAAAAACGGTCGGATTCCACCCCTGAGAGAGCCAATTTATTTTCCAAAGTACCAGAGAGCAGAAATGGATGGAAATTAATCAAGGAGTGAAGCAATTTAGAATGAAGGAGAAACTTCCCAACAGTGAGGACAAATAACCAGTGGAACAACTTGCCTTCAGTCATTGTGGATGCTTCAGTCGTTGTGGGTTTTTTAAGAAGAGACTGGACAGTCACTTGTCTGAAATGGTATGATCTCCTGATTGAGCAGGGGGCTGGATTAGAAGACCTCCAAGATCCTTTCCAGCTCTATTCTGATTCTGATACTTTCATAATGACAATATCAACTAGGAATCTTGAGAAATATAACCTTTATTTAATAACTATAATGTATTTAATTGCATGTTTCCAACATGCTACATGAATTCAACAGGGCCAAACACATTGATGGATTTCAGTTGCCTTGAAACTGTTTTTCCATTGTGGCAATGTTATGCTTAAACTTTTCACCATGTTCACTTAGATTTTTGGGAAAGAAGTCCAAGTGTGAATGCAGAAAATAAATCTTCAGTTACATGTTGAACTTCATAGTCTTGTGTTCTGTAAGAAGTTTGTCAACCAGTTAAATGTTGCTTGGTGCTCTGTACTTGCCAAGAAAATTCTCAATGATTGTTTTCCAGATGAATTCTCTGATCCAACCAACAGATTCTCAAACTGCTTGTCTCTATGATCCAAAATTGAAATACCTTTTTGCAAGTGATGGTAATTTTGTCAATGTCAATGTTGTTCAAGTCACATTCTAGTAGTTTTGGGATTTCACAGAAAGGAACTATTACAATCTCTTTGCTTTCTTTTGCCAAAATTATTAATTCAACCAAGAACAATGAAAAGGACAATTTAATATGTATCCGAAATAAGCAATATTGCATGTTCTTGTTCCTCCTTCATGTCTCAGATGAGAGCACACCAATATGTATTGTAACTTTATGTAAAAAATGTAAAGAATGTGTGTGTTTGAGAAAACAAATGCATGTGTACTCTTTAAACCTTTATTATCACAAAAAGCACCGACAACTATAGATAGCAGGCACCTACAGTTTATGTTACAGTACACTCTTACATTTCTTCATGAAGTTAATCCTTCCCCTGTTTTTGCAGCCAATCAGGACTAAACTATAGGGAACAAAGATGAATTTCAGCAAACTCATATTCCATTTCTTGCATACATACTGACTGTTCTTTACAAAGCTGTAGAATAATACATCCAGCCTTTCTGGAGCTGTTAATTAGACATTTATTTAACTTTGTTACTTTTTTTTTAATGGCACACTGTTGTTGTTTGAAGCTTGCTGTCTATTATTTGTAATAAAAAGCTTTGTCACTTTTGTTGCCTCATTATTCTTAATAAACAGTGCCCTTTGTAGCCCTTTCTCCTCGCCACCACCTCACAGGCTATGGCTCCAAGAGTTTCAAAGAGCAGCTGTTATCATTTTGTCTACTGAGAATTTTTTGAGAAACTTCTGTCACAGATTCAAGCCCAGCAGGAGCTGCTGAATAAAATATCAATCCTTCAAAAGGGAATTAACAGAAAGAAGAAATGAGGCTGGGAGGAGGCAGCAAGAGGCAGCCAAGGCCGCCACTCCTTCCTTGACAGCCAGTAGTTCAATAGAAGAAGGCCGTAAGTGATTCTGAGACAACCAAGACAGTTGTCTGCACCTTGAAATAAGACTAGGAAGAAGCTGTAGGCTTTATTTCCTAGGAAATATTGTAGAATTATACTCTTTAGTCTTCAACTTTGATTTTGAGCTTTTCAATAAAACTATCTACTTTGCAACAGCAGTATGAAATGTTTGGGGTATTTCTTTTTTCTTCTGACAAAGCAAGTTACAACCAGTTGTTATGAAGGCCAGTAGGCAGAGGAGATAACATTTGCCCCACTATGTTTTTAGTGGTTAAGCAATTCGACAGATGAAGTAAGATTTTAAAAGCTGTGTATCTTTTTATGGTGAAAAGCATCACCTGAGTGATCTACTTGTTATAACGTAACAAAAATAGTCAGCTATGGTTCAGTGAAAAAAAAAGTGATACAAAGAACTAAGCTTCATCAAAAATTCAGATAATTGTGTCACACCTCAAACTCATAAAACGTAAAGTTGAAATCCACATTCACACCTAAGGAGAGTAGCAGGTAAAAGTAAATGATCATTTTAATTAAAGAATTTGCAACTGAGACAGAATTTTAGATTATATATGAAAATGTCCTGTGGAAGCTAAATTTATGATCATTGTCCTATCCCTGTTATTTGACCTTTCTAACAAACTTAACAGGGATTGCTTATCTCATGCTTGAAGTTGCCATTTGCTTTAAGAATGTATTTAATTTATAAGATGTTTAGACCAATTTTCATTGAGGGTGACCCCAAAGCATGCATATCCTCTAGAACAGGTGTTCTCAAAACCCACATTTGCTCATGAGGTTTTTGATATAAGCACCAGCATTCTTTTCTTCACTGTTTATCCTTCCCTTATTTCCCATTATTTCCTTAAAAAAAAAAAAAAAAAGCAAAAGCAGACTGAATTCCTTAGGAAGAAAGCCATCTTCCAGTCTGTAATGTCCTGAAATTGTTTGGGGTCAAGAAATCTAGGAAACCACTTTGTCCCAGATGAAGCCCATGTATAGTTTAACATCTGCCACAGAGACTTTCCAGTATTTCTAAGATAGAGTGTAAAATGAGTATAATCTCTTTGAATTATCAAAAGAAGTTAGAAGAATTTCAGGAAAAAGGATGACAATGGATAGAAGAAGGATAGCACAAGTTTACCAGAAACTAAATATTTTTGATAGAGAAATCTGATATCTTCTCAAGTTATGTACAGCTAACGGGGGAAAAATCTGAATAAATGAAGCTGGAGAAATGACCTCTTGGCTCATGGCAACCTCTGACATTTTTAGAAGTGGTATCTTTCAATAGCATAGCTCCTGTATGAATTTGAGATTTAATTATGGATATCATATTCTTTCCTTTTACACCTATAGGGATTTAAATTTAGGCTAGGGTAGCTTGCTAATCAAGGCAGGGAAATGTTACCCAGGCAATAAAACAGCCATTGTATATATTGCAAATGCTGCATAGATGAATTACTTAGAAAAACCACAGGATTTATCCCATGTTTCCAAATTCCAGTCATGTGTAAGTCCCATGAGAGCCAATATAATAATTCTATAATAATGGTACATGTACTTTTGAACACTTCAAAAGAAATCCAAAAGTGGTTAGAAGCAAGGGCAGCATTCAAAAATGGTTGGATCAGAAACTGACCAAAGCCTAATCTTTATGGCAGAAAAAATGTATACAAAGCTACCTGCATTATTTATTTAATTTGCATCACATCTTTATTTTTTTCTGTATAAAAACCTCAAGGAGGCAGATACTCCTTCCTCCTCCTATTTTCCCCAAAACAACCTATGATGTGAATTGGGCTGAGAAAGCACGACTGCCCCTAAGTCATCCAGTCAACTTTCATGCTTATGTGGGACTAGACCTCACAGTCTCCTGGTTTCTAGCCTGGTGCCTTAACCATTACACCAAACTATCTTGTATTGTAAAAAAAAAAAGTAGATTGAACTAATGTGGATTAGAGGATAGGATTAAACATTTAATCTCATAGTCATACAAAGGGACAGATTCATAGGTATAGAATCTTTTTCCTGAGACTATCTCACAAACCTTCTGGTTCACAAGAGGTCATATAGAAACAGACATACAGTATTAGCAAATAGATCCATTTAGAACTTTAAACACTGTGTAGTTATATTAGGAAAGCATGTTCTTTGTACTTTGTATTTTGAACTTGTACAATATACTTCAAGCCTTAAAAGAACCAAGTTACAGAAAGCACACTCTCTGTTTCATTCTTCTGCAAAAAATCCAATAGGAACTTGCAAAAAACAACAGTAAATTATCAACTTTCAAATTCTTATTAACAATGAATAGCTTCTTGCAATAAAAGGAATAATAAAATGTTATGCTCTATCCCATAAACTTTAGCTACAAACATGCTCACTCTTTACTCATGTTTATTCACCCTGCCATTGTTTTGCCCTACTTTTGTAAGATACAGTTTGCAAGAGAACAAAATGCCATCTTGCCTGAAGATGGTGTTTAGATGATTCTCCACCAAAAAATAAATTAAAAAGATAGTATATTCCATGAAAAGATCCATTATGTTCATCAAGCATTCATAATTCTAGCTGAACAGTCACTTTTCCCTTACCTCTCATTTCTGTATTGAAATTCAGTATTGGCTTGTGGCTTATCCATCTGGAAATTTATTGGTCCTGTGGTTACTCATTTCCTTGGAATGCATTCTAGGGCTTGACTCTCTTCTCTTGGTTATTTGACAGGAGAAGCTAGCAGTCAGTTGATTTATAGCAGAAATCTATCTTTCTCTGTGCAACTATATATATCTATATAATAATAATCATCATTTTAGCAATTGTCTGCAGGAAGAAAGTCTCTTCCGTATGTTTCCAACCAATATGGTTCTGAGTTTTCTTTTTGCCAACTGGGCCTGCAATTCTTGCTGATGGCATTGATCTATCTTATTTTAGGTCTCTTTTGTGGATGTCTTTTATCAAGCGGGATCCGTTCTATGACTGCTTTGGTCCACCTGCCATCAGTTCTTGCTATGTGACCAGCCAATTTCCATTTCAATTCTTTTACTGCATATTTGTCTTTAATTCATTTTGCTTTTCAGCTACATCTGAGCAATCAAAATGGCCTTTTATCAATTGTCTGGAAAAACATTTTTTAAGTTTCCCTATTTTATCAACTACGTATAGATGGACCAAAAAAAAGAGTCTTACAGTATTGGTTCTCGGTCAAAAGTTATTTAACTGACATAAACATTTCAAAAAAGCCTATCACATGCTTAGTATATACTTTCAGAGGTCTTGAGCAGATAGTGCCAAGGAGGTACCATCAACTTTAAGTTCAAAAAGTGTTGTATTTGGAGCTAGGAACATTTCAACAAGTTTCCTTAGTATATTAAAAAAGTTACAGGAGATAAAGAGACAAGAAGTAAAGAATAACATTGCTGCAAAACAAGTAAAACTGACAGTAAGAGCAATGAAAAAAGTTTATTGAATCCGGGAAATAGGTGCTCAGCAACTTTGCTCTCATTCCCTCAGATTCACTTGTGAAATCTGAACTAGCACTTGTAAATTATTGTAAAGAATTTATACAGCATTTGGAGGATTAATCACTTGCATACACTCAGAATTGGACAGCAGGTGAACTAGACTTGTTGTGATAAGGGAGACATCAATCCTGGCTGCCATTGTTAATCCAAGAATTGCAGGTTATTAAGCAAAGCAGAGCCCCAGGTAATAAGTATGAAGAAGTGCCATAGGAAGGATGAGAGAAGCTCTGTGCAGACCACACTTGAATTGGGGTGGTACAAAACCACAGCTGCCCCTGGAAGCATCAACTGCTGCAGCACATGGTTCCAATCTGTTCCAACTAGGAAAAGTCAGCTACCCAACCGAGCCACCAATCCTAAAAACTGCAGGAGCATTGCAACTCCCCCAACCCACCTATCTTCTATCTGATGTATGCCGTTTGTTTGTTTGTTTGTCAAAATTTATATACCACCCCCTCTCCCAAAGGACTCGGGGCGGTTTACAGCCAATAAAACACACAGATAGACAATTAAAATTAAATTAAATTAAGATTTAATTTTTTTTTTAATCTTTTGGGCTATCTTGCACAAAATACTTGGTTATGCTGGGATGTTATTGCCCTAACATACTAGGGCAATGCTGGGACTCTAGCCAAAGTAGATGCCAGGCCTACAGCAGTCTATGATATTTGGAGACTGGCAGATGCCCCGTTCTTGCAAGACCTGGGAAAAATCAGCAGCAGCTGGGACTTTATGCAGTGGTGCTGGGGTGGGTGGTGAGGTTGTGTGGCTTTAGGCAGCATTTCTCAGTAGTATCAGTGGTGCTGGGGGCACTGGCTGAGACTGCTGAAGGACTAGGGACTCAACTTCAGCCCTTGTGCTGCTGCCAATCAATGCCATAGTGCAGGGTGTCCAAAAAAGCATAGACCTGCAGGAGATAGGGGTGGGGGGATTTGCAGCACTCCTGCAATGTAAATTCAGACAGGCTGAGAAGTGCCTAAATCTTTATCACATGACCAGGGTGATGGTGCAATGTCTGTGAGTTTGAGCATGGGTCATGAATCCTTTTTTTTAATGGACTTTGAATGAGTAGCCATAAGGCAAAGATTACCTCTATACCCCCTTACACTGTTTCCCATTATTTTGCTTCCAACTATCATCTAATATAATGGTACTTAACTAGACTTCGGCATGCTACAATCTATACCTCTGGGGATTTCTCCTACTATGCTGTGATTAGAACATAAATTGCTTTGTCCTCAAGTTTGCAGAATTCAATCATTCTCAGCCTCAGTGCTGCATTTGGTACAATATACAGTTATTTTGCAAAATACTGCATTTATCTATATTGAAACACACTAGCGTAAATCTCTTCTGTTCATGAAGCGCATATATTATGAGCTTACAGTCCAGTAAGCACCTGCTGGAAAGCAAAATCCATAAAACTGAATGTCCTAATAATAATATGCTGGTAGCGTAAAGGAAACTAGAGCCCCAATATGGTTTCAATAACAACAACATGAGTTTGGTAGTTGTCACCCCTGTAGGGATACCTGCAAGAAGAAGTGTTATTATAGGACAGATGGGTTCCAGTAGCTTTACATTCCAAACTTTTCTTCCAGGTGTTATCTGTTCACTAAGACAAACCACTGCAGATGCTGCAGAGGTGTGTGGCTCAGCAGTCATGAAGAATTAATATAAGAGTTGTGTCTCTTGATTGCAGAATCTGCACTGTAAATGATACAGGATCCTTTGGGAAGCTGACCACAGAGTAATGTCTGTTAGCATAACATTGAACATAATGTTGATCTGCAGAGCTAATCAAATGTATTACATATTACTAATAGTAATCATCCAGAATAAGAAATTTATTACTGTAACCCAGCCAGGAATGCACAGTTGCCAACCAAGAAAGAAGGGGTAAGAAAAAAGATGAGAAAGAAGGTACTCAAATATACACCAGAGATGCAGCAGAGATACTTAAGAAGTGAAATGCTATGAGGAAAAATACAGTACCAGAAGGATAAAATTTGTTCAAGATGAAGAGATCAAACAAAAAGGGAAGTGAAATTGCATTATTGTTAAGAATGGCTACATATTTCTTTGACTTTTTTATTTTTTTCAAATCTTTTCTTACCTTTTAACTTTGTACTTTTTTGACACGCAATAAAGTGATATTTTTTAAAAAAAAAAATTCCTACCTTGCAAAAGAAAAAAGTGGCCCAACTTGTTAAAAGATAAACTATGGGAGCAGAAGAGAAACACTGATCAAAATAGGTAAATAATTTATGAGAGAACATTGAGTTGCTTTGAATGAATTCAAGTCTCTTGGACCAGATGGATTTTTTACCTCAGGGCATTAAAATCATCTTAGAACCATTGACTGAAATATTTAAGAAATCCTGGAGCAACAAGAAATGCAAATGTTATTTCAGTTATTTTAAGGAAGGGAAAAAGTAGATCCAGGAAATTACAGACCAATTAAGTTGACATCAGTACCAGGGAAAATCTAGAAAAGCGAATCAAGCAATAGGCTTATGATAACTGAGAAACAGGGTTCTAATTAGAAGCTAATGTGGTCCTGTTAAAAAAAGATTGCACCAAACAACTCATACAACTTTGACTAGATCAGTATACCAAGGAAATGTTGTGAACATAATACAATTAAACTTCAGTAAGGCATTTGATTATGTAAACCATAGGTTCTTTTTTGATAAACTGGACCAATGTGAGTTGGATGGTCCCACTAGGAAATGGTTTTGCAATTTATTTATTTATTTTATTTATTTAATCACA
>JAEANM010013662.1:0-14309 GCA_017656035.1 Myanophis thanlyinensis | reverse complement strand
TGAAATGTCGCATCATTGTGGTTGCGAGTCCAATTTATAATATTTTCAAAGGTGGAACACATTTGATATTGAGGCATCGTGAGCCAAGACAATTTCTCGTAGTGGTTGTTGGAGGCTGAGTGGTTATGCATGATGTGGGCATGTCAGTGGTGGTATTGCAGTGATCCCACACTCCCAAGTTCAGTTCATTGTGCCCTGTGGCATTTCTTCTGTGGGGTCTCGAAGTTGCAGCAAGACTTTACACGTGAGGTTTCTTGTTAGGTTGCCATTATTTATGTTACTCCCTGTTAGGTGGGAATTGTTAAATGGGATTGCATGGAGTGGAATCACTCCACGGGCCTCTCCTGGTATATACATACAGATCCAACAATTAGTGATGTTTAGTGTATGAGCAGTCTTAGCAATGTCTTTAACATAGTTGTTCTCCCATATCTCAGTTCTCAAGTCTCCTGCGCATCCCATTTGCTGTCCTTCACTGCTTTGGGGTTGGCACCATATAAGGGTGAACACAGCGAGCAGGAATCCAGATAGTTTTTTATTTTTATGACTGATTGCTGCATAGCCACGCCCCCAATTATATGCATGGTGATGTTTGTCCTGTGCGTAGAAGGTCAGCTTCCAGTGTGACCTAGCAGGGGTGTGTTTGGTTTTTTGGGAGTTGTGTTGTGTTGTTTTCAGTGGGTGCATGGTACGGTCTTACGTGTCTTCCAGGAACCCAGATGACGTCTTTGTTGTGACGAACTGCAGCATATCCTTGTCCCCAGGTGATGAGTTCCGCAGGGCCCTTCCAGGCAGGATCAGGAAGCTGTTTGAAGTACACCAATGGTTTGGGGTTGGCTGCAATTGGGGAGACAGAGAAGTGATGAGTCACTGCCGATGAGGGAGGTGTACCATTGATATTTAAGAAGTTCAGGTTATATAAACACAGGCTAAGCCTGTTCTGCAATGCTGGGAGGCTAGGGGCTGTTTTCCCCTGTTTTTATTACATTTGTCAAGGGCATGTTTTAAAGTGCTGTGGGTGCATTCAACCACAGTCTGCCCATTGTCTGTTTTTAATTCTTTTGGTCATCCCAGCGTTGCAAAGGATCAAATGCAACGATTAATAACATGTTTGGTGGTTTCTCCCCTTTGGGGGGAGCCTGAAAATGTATCAATGGAAACATGCAAGTATTTCCAAGGGGCAAATGGGCATATTGAGTTACATCCATTTGCCAAATTTGGCAGCATTCCATTCCACGAGGGTTCACCCCCATTGGAAGGGAAGAAGCCTGTTGACTACAGGTTGGACACTGCTGGACGATAGCAGTGGCTTCAGGCACGGAAAGGCCAAATTGTTTCACGAGTGCTTTTTTATTTTGGTGAAAATAGGCATGACTGTCCCATGGAGATATGGGAGAGAGAGAAAGAAAAGTGGGGGCGGAGGCCGCAGCATCCGCTGTATTATTCCCTTCCTGGAGAATTCCAGAGAAAGGTTGGTGACTCCTAATATGAGTAACATAGTATGGGTAGGTTCGTTGATTGACCAGAGACTGAAGGGTAGAAAAAGGAGAAGTTAAGTCAGGATCCAGTGTGGGAGAGAGATAGGGTTGAAAGATGGAGACAACAACTTGAGTAATATAGAGACTATTTAGGATTAAATTAAAGGGTTGAGTTTCAAAGGACTGAAAGGCTAGGATTGCTGCAGCTAGTTCAGCATGTTAATTTTCTGCTTTTAGTAAAAAAAAATAAATGGGAGTCAGATTCAGATTTCCTTCAGATGGAAGCAAATCCTAAGTATTTCAAAGTCTCCCAAAATCTGCCAAAAAGAAAAGTAATCAAAACTGTGTTCAGAAAAGAAAAATATATTTGCATAGCTTTTTGTATGCAAGCTGGAACAATGCGAACCGGCAAAGGCAAGTTTCAAAACTCAACTCCCCCTCCTCTCCCCGCCCCCCAGCCTTTCTCAGGTTGGATCAGCAGAGAATAAAAATAATGGGTAAAAAGATGGGTGAAAAGATCCCCCCCCCTTCCTGCTTTTCTCACTCTTTCAAAGCAAAAGGGATACAGGGAGGGACAAAAATCTTGCAAACACAAACATCTTTCCAAGACCTTGCAACTTACTGTTTCAGTCTGGGGATGGGGGTCAACACACAAGCACTCACAGCATTTTGTTACATCAACATACTCATGCATTTGTACTGCAGTCAGACCACTTATTTAAACCAATTTCACATACAAAAATTCCATTCCATGCTTTCTCCATGCAAAGCAATCTTTACAATTATTTCAGGAAACTTTTTCACAAGCCAATGAAGTCCCTTTTCTCTTATTTAGAGGATTGCATACTCTTTCCAAGTCTGGAAATGATTACACACATACACATGCACACACAAACAACATTTCCAGACCTGGAGGGTTCTGTATGCGAGTGTTTGCAGGATGCGTTTACAATCTGCATTGGCATTTTCATAAGCAAGTTTTAGGAGAAACTCAGTAGCGGTTAGATTAGTAATTTGACGGTCAATAGCCTTTTGGAGATCATCAATGAATTCTGCATAAGGTTGATTGGGTGATTGATGGATTTTGGAAAAGGAAGACTGAACTTCATGGGGATCAGCGACATCCTGCAACCCCAGCATGGCTGCTGCAGCAACCAAAATTAAAGCAGCATTTGTAAGCTGGAGTTGCGCTGTTAGTCCGGAAAATGCTTCCCCCCATATACCATTTCAGCTGTTATTTGAGCATTATTAGCTCAGTTGACTTCTGCTATAGAAGCAATTTGATATCCCTTTTCCCACAGAAGATACTGGGGTCCAAGTATCTGGGCTAAAATCATCTTAAAGAGGTCTCACCAGTCCTGAGGTGTCATTTTATAGGCAGCTGCAGTGTTTTGAAGCATCCCTCTAGTGAAGTGAGAGGAAACTCCATATGTGGAAACTGCATGTTTGAGATCCTTTATCAATTTTACTGGCAAAGGTTCAAATCGGGGTTGTGGGACTCCATTTGCATCATTGACTTGAATTACAGGGTATAGGGAAGTGGCACAGCAAGAAGCCATTTCCTCTAGATCCATTTCTCCATCTTTTTTGGCTTGGGCAAGTCTCATGCCCACTGCTCCCATTGAAGGGGAAAGTGTGGCTGTAGGTTCCGGGAGAAAGAAGGAGGAGGAAATGGATTTGGGAAGGGTGTTAGTAGTTTCAAGATTGGATTTTTTTGGAGGAGTTTTAGTTAAGATCTCACAGCCATTATTGTTGTAAGGTGGCAGAGCTGTGGGTGCAGATGTGTGAGAAAACTCTTGGTCATCAACGCACTCCATTACTATCCTCCATGTGGCCAAAATATGACCAGGGGCCCGAGGGCTGGCATGCAAATATTGTCCTAATTGCCTCCAGGTTGCTGTTTTTAATGAGCCAGCCACAGGATAAGCAGGGCAAGATTTATAGATATAGATCAGGAGATCTTTTAAAGCTGAAGGCTTTACAGCTGGCGTTGGAGAGCCATGGCTTTTATAATTAAAGGTGCGTTGGCTAGTTAACTCTTTCAATTCCTCAAAGTGCCTTCTTTGTTCTTGAGAGAGTTTTATTCCCATGCTTACCGAAAATCCGAAGCAAAATCGCCTGTGATTGTCCGGAGTGGCGCCGAGCCTATCTTCAGGCAGGTAAGTGATGGTCAGCCAAAGGTGTATCCTCATGGGATCACACTGGTGGGCGTATTTCTTGATAGAAATCATGTCGGGGGTCACCAGTTGCGGACTAACTGGTGGTCTCTCATTGGGTAGGTGGGGAAGAAAGACACTTAGTCCGAATACCTTGGAAATGAGAGCCTGGAGTTGCCCCCAGAACTTCCTTTTATTCAGAGAAAGAGAGAGGGTGTGATCAGAAGGTGGGTTAGGGGAGGGGAAGGGAGGAGACATGGATACCTGTGACATCCGGTTTGTCCATGTAAGGTAATGTCCTGTGCTTATGTCCATATAAGGCAATGTCCTGAGAAGTCAGCAGGTAAGATGACTCAGAGGGTGTGGGGTCGTGGCTCCATATCCTGTGTGTGTGTTTGCACATACACAAGATGAATGCTGGACGATTCAGCAAAGTTCAGCATGTGCACAAGATGGATGCTGGATGACTCAGCAAATGATTCAGCAAATTTCAACACCTAAAATAAAGGATCCTACTTTCAGACAGCTCTGCTTCTGTTTAAATTTCTCTTTACTGAAATGACATTTTCCCAACTGGGGACAAACCAGGAAAATTTCTTCTAACAATTGGTGACTACAAAGGGACTCCCAGCCAACCTAGCTATCAGATAAGGCCCAGGAAGTAACCATCCAGCCAGCACAAACCTTCTTTATCTGAGTTGAAAGCCCATGGGCCCTGCCCAGGAAGCATCAGGTAATAAAAGGAGTCCTTGAGTCTTGAGCTCAACAGCTGCCTGAAAGTGAGTAAGTACCGCTTTAAGACTTAGATTCTAGAATTTTGGAGGAGTGAAAGAGCGAGTAAACATGTATGTGTGGGTTCTATCTACTGATGACAGCTGCATCTCACCTCATCTATTGAGATTTAACCACACCGCAGCCTGTTGCTAGCTTGTCTGAGTCCTGACCAAAAGGATTGGGAAAACAAGGGGGGGTTGATGGAGTGTGAGACCTTTTGTATAAAGAGGAAAGAGCCAAGTAGGCCACAATTGAGGGATAATTGAAAGTGGAAAAGGGAAATCCCATATAAATCTCAAAAACAAAGCCTGAAATTTTTGGAGGTGCAAAATTTCCTGAGGTGCCCTTGCTGAGGTGTTAAGGGGCAGCAGGTCCTTCCAGATTCCCTTTTTGGGGAGTCTGAAAACTGATAGGTGGTTATTCCCTGGAAAGGAGGCAAGAAGGGAACCGGAGTCCTTCCAGATGGCTTTTTTTTTGTCTGAAAAATGATAGATGGCAGGGTTGTTTTTTTACCCAGATAAGCCAAAGTGAACCCCATCTGAGAGGGAACATGGGAAGCTGTAGCTTGAAGGTTAAGACAAGAACACCCCAGGAGATTTGCTCAAGGCTTCAGATGAATGGCAGATGCCAGTCCTAGCAGGTATGAACAAAAGAAGAGCAAAGGAAATGTAAGAAATGGGCTTTGCTAAGAGATGACAGGGAGACAAATTTGGCCAGAATGTGGTACTTTCAACTTTCAAACCCTGAAGGTACTTAGGTCTAAAATTAAACACAGCCAAATACTCTACTGGTATTGTTGGGGTGAATTATCCATTCTAAAGATCCAACAATTGAAAAAGACTTAGTTAAAACAAGAAACCCATCCCTAGGAGATAAATGTGAAGTGAGAGTCATAGCCTCTCTATTAAGCAAACCAGTACCAGGAAGAACAACAGGCCAACTTGATTATGTTATCACACACACACCGTTCTCAGCATCTGTATTCACTTCCATGAATACCTCTACAGCAGACCATGTGTCCGATCACAAGCTGCTAATGGGCCTGCTTGCCGGGACCGCCAAACACCAGAATTTTTGTCCTCTCACATGCTGTGCTAGACTGTGTTCCTAGCTGCATACAGCTACTGCCTCCTGTATCAGCCAGGTAAGACACCCTCAATCGATGACCACTCCCAACTGGCCCCAGCATCATCTGTTTTCTTAATTAAAGATTTGCCATCCAGCCCCATAACACTGTCAGATTGCTGCACATTCTGCCAACGACTATGCTCAACTGGGTGTGGAGGGGCTGGCTGAAGGGGCCAGTCAGCCCAGAGTCCCTTCCCTTGCACACCTGGCAACATGAGCTGTCCGCTCAATGAGGATGCCTACTCTGTGGGAGTCATGTGATGTACCCCAGAGGCTGCAGCAACCAGTTTTGGAAGCTCTTCATGTAGGCCATCCAGGCATTTTGTGGATGAAGGCACTTGCCCAAAGTTGTGTGTGGTGACCCAACTTAGACAAGGAAATCACTGATTGGGTCACATCTTGTCAACCTTGCCAAGAGTCAAGGCCAGCCCTCCCATCTGCTCCAACGTGCAAGTGGGAAGCACCCATGACACCTTGGTAGAGGGTGCATATTGACTTTGCAGGGCCTTTCCATGGACAGACTTTTATGATGGTTGGGGATGCCTACTTAAAATGGCTTGAGTTGTACTCATAACATCAACCACCTCAGACACCATAATCAAGGTCCTTAAAAGGCTGTTTGCACCCACAGACTGCCAGACATCCTTGTTTTGGACAACAGGTCACAGCTCACATCAAGCCAGTTTGAGCTGTTCCTGGAAGGTCATGGCATTCGTCATGCCCTGATTGCATCATTCTATCCTGCTAGCAATGGGCAGATTGAGTGAATGGCACTAGCTTCCTTTGGCAAACTTGGATAGCTGAGTATCTCCTACTCCAGCTCATCAACTCCACCACCAATAGGAGTCCAACCAAATTCCTAATGAGTCACCATCTGAAGACTGACTTGGACTGGCTGCACCTGGACTACTCTTCAGAGGTCTCTGCAGACTCGACCAGCCAGCTCTGGTCATGCTCAGCAGGTGACCTTGTCTATACCCATAACTACACCAGGGACCCTTCTTGGATTCCTGCCTGAGTAGTGGACATCACTGGGCTATGTTCCTACAGGATAGTGCTTGAAGATGGCAGATTGTGGCACTGCCACATCAACCAACTATGCAGCCTCCTTGGAACCTTCATCTTCCACCAGCCAGAATGGACTCTGGCAGAGACAACCCTGGCTAAGGACACACCAACTCTGCCACCACCACCAACAGTACTGACAAAGTGAGGCACAGATGCCTGCTGAATTGATTCTCCTTATGTTAGAAGCATCAGTGACTGAGCCCTTGCTGCAGTCACAAGCTGCACCTGAAGCAATGTCAGCCACTCTGCCTAGTCAAGGTTCTGGAGTTACTGGTCTTGAGATGGAACCTCATAGTTCAGGACAGACACATTGCTGCCCTGCCTACCTAAAAGACTACATACATTGAATTGTTATTTGATCACCATAATGCTCCCTCATGGTGGGAAGGGGTGTTATGTAACGTATGTTGTGTATAGTTGTCAGTTCTCATTCTGGTCCTCTGTTGGAGTGGGAAAATACTCTCTCCTAATTGATTGGTTGGTTGATCAGTTTCATATAAAAGGAGCTGTGTCAGCCAGGGGGCACAGTTGATTCACAGGTAGTATGGAATAAAGAACTATTAGAAATTACCCTGGCCTTGTCTCCATTCTTCACCCAGAACATAACATCTAACTAGGTTAATTCCTTTTGATATTAAATTCTGATCTTGTGCTAAAGGAATGAACAGTAAGATGCCTATGTAAAATGCCAGGTTTGAGCATTTCCCTTTTATTTGGCCTGGCAGAAGAAGAATTATTAGAACCTTACTTTGGCAGATTCTTATTTATTGGCAGATGAGAATCACTATAGTCACATAACAACTGTGTTATGGACCCACATTGTTTATCCATAGGTTTCTGAGTTTAAAATGCTGGGTTTTTTTTACCCATAAAAACCTATATAGCTTGGTTCTTAGGAAACGTTGGCATCATACTTCTCATGGAATCCACTCATTTAGTGCATGCCAATATTAGTACTCCTATTTGTTAAAAGTCCTCAATGTAGAGAGATTGGGGGCAAGGATTTGCAGACACATTATTTTGTTACAGTCTCTGGATTATGGAATAGCTCTCTCCTAAGGTCAGAACAGCAGCCATACTCATGGTCTTTAATCTAAACAATTTTTGCTGCATCCTCAGGGTGATGTGATAGTGATCAGGGTGATTGGCAACCTATTTGCATGTATGATAAATTTTCAAGTACCTTATGATCATGAGTTTGCCATTTGCAATCTTGTCTGCTGGCTTCCCCAGAAAGTCAAAGTCAACAAGGAAATCATCAGGGAAGATCAAAAGCTGTTCCACCAGGCTGAATCTTGGGGCTGGCTGTAAAAGGTCTGCCTTGAAATCTAAGTCTTTTTCAGCCAGTCTCTTCAAGAGCAAAAATACAGCTTGCGGGAAGATTCTGGCCTAATATATATATAAAAAATACATTTTCAAACTTATACTGGATAGATGCTGAACATTTCTGGATGAAGTGTCAATCTGCATTCAATCACTCAAGTCCCAGTCATCTCATGCTTAGATTACTGCAACTCATTCTACATGGGGCTTGAAAAGAATTCAGAAGTTCAACTAGTGAAGAACACAGCTACATAGATCCAATTCAATATGTTGGTTATCTTCACGGCATAGATCCAAACTATCAGAGAAATTGGCTCAAATTGACAGGCTTACTCTCTCCTCATGTGTTGGCAGAACTGGTATGCAATAAACTTTGTCACCCAAGGAATTTCAGCTGACGAAGAGTCTTAACTGCCATGGCTCCCACCCTTTGGAATATCTTGCCCTGTGATCAGATCCAGTCCCACCTTTTTGATTTTCCAAAATGCCTTGAAGACATGGTTATGCCAACTAGCCTGAGATCCTAATATGCTTGTGGCACTTTCAAAGTGACTAATGGTCTAGAGAAAATCCCACTTTCTGTGTGCACTTTGCTCCCTCTATCTCCCTCCTTCTTAGATTTACTTTAACTGAATCTTTACATTAAAGATCTTTACTTACTGTTTGATTGTTTTATTCTGAATTTATTCAATGTCTGCAAGCCACCCAGAGTCACTTTGGGCGAGATGGGTAGCATACAGGTTTAATAAATAAATAAATAAAAATAAACCACGATAGCTTTAACTGCATTACAAACTAGTTCTTTGACATATATTAATTAAAGCTCAACAATGATTTTTTATTACACTGTTTCAGATTCCTCTGCTTAACCTAGATTAACTATAAATCAACCACAAATTATTTTAGAGGATATTTACTGTTTCTCTATAATAACTAGATATCATTTAGAGTCACTAGTTATCTTAATAACTTTCAGTAAAATCAGCAACAATACATTTTTATTATCTGAAATACTGCCAAATAGGTTCTGATTCTTAACCTATCTCTCAAGTAGCTATGTCTTCAGACTATCATTCAAATATTGAGTACTGATTCCCCAAATTCATCATCACATCAATTTTTAATCCACCTTTTTCTTTTTAATGTGTTCTTTGTTCTGTTTTTTCCTTTGCCTTTCTCTGTTTTTAAAACAAAATTTGGCATTTTGTATTTTAACTTTTTTCAGCAAAATAAAAATAGATTTTTTTAAAAAAATTATGAACTAACACTCTTATACAGCCCATTCCTAACTTTTACTAAAATATGCTAATCATCCAATTTTCACTATTTTTAAACAAGTAAATGAATTCTTGAGTCAACAAATGCTAAAAGATGTTATAATTGTAATTCTCCTATTTCTTTCTCTCACATTGCAGGAAATCCCAGGGAACAACCTTTTACAAAGTCCGTTGCCTTAAAAGTAAAAACAATGCAGCCTTAAGAGAATTTGTTAAGGGAGTTTGATGTTTACTGACAAACATACAATTACATATGTGGTAGGAGTCAGAAAAATTGTATGGCAGAAATGCTTTTCTCAAATGTAAATATATTCCATTGAGATCTCAACTTTAACAAGAACCTTCATTAAAAATATTCCAGAGAATACATTTGTATGGTATGTAAATAAGCAAAAATACAGATTCAGTGCATTCTGAGTTTGGTTGTTTTCTTACAGACATTTCATTACCAAATGTGGTAATATCATTAGTGCTAGTAGTACTGGCACTACTGGCTTGCCATGTAGGCTTCCAGAAATTTTCTAGTATTTTTGGACTTGGCTTTGTCTAGGATGCTCACAGTTTCCCAGTTAAAACTATGGTTAAGTCTGTCAATGTGTAGTGAAATTAAGAAGTTTTCATCATGTCATAACAAAGACTAAAACTAATAACAGAACAGAATAACAGAGTTGGAAGGGATCTTGGAAGTTTTCTAGTCCAGATCTCTGTTCAAGCAGGGGGCCCTATACCATTTCAGACAAATGGCTATCTGGTCTCTTTTTAAAAGTCTCCAGTGATGGAGCACCCACTGAAGCTATTACACTGGCTTATTGTTCTCACTATCAGGAAATTTCTTCTTGATTCTAGGTTGACTGCTTCCTTCATTAGTTTAATTGCTTCTTGTCTTCTTTTCGGTGCTTTGGAAAATAGGTTGACCCCTTCTTTGTGGCAACTTCTCAGATATTGGAACACTATCACGCCAGCCCTAGTCCTTCTTTTAATTAGACATACCCAATTCCTGCAATCATTCTTCATATGTTTTAACCTCCACCCCCCCCCCCCCAATCATCACTGTTGCTCTTCCCTGCATTCAGTATCTTTTTTTATATTGTGACCAAAACTGGATGGAGTATTCCATGTGTGGTCACACCAAGGCAGAGGTATAATTCAACCAATTCTAGCCTATTCACTAGAACTGGTAGTAAATTTTCTAAGCAGTTCGGAGAACAAGTTGTTAGAAGTAATCTCCTTTTTTTCCACTTTATAGGGTTAATTCACCCAGCCACGCCCACAAAGCCACATCCACAGAACTGGTAGCAAAAAATTTGATTTCCACCACTGTACCAAGGCCTCATAAAATGGCACTAACAATTCACATAATCTTGACTATGCCTCTGTTAATGCTGCTTGGATTGCATTAGCTTTTTAGGTGGCTGCAGCATACTGTTGGCTCATATTTAAGTGATTGTGATGTCCACTAGGACTACAAGATCCCTCCTGCAGTTACTGCAAATGAACCAAGTTTCACCTAATCTGTACCTGAACATTTAGTTTTTCTTGCCTAAAATCATTTTTCCCTGAAGTTCATTTTATTAGATAGGGCTTAGTGTTCAAGTCTGTTGAAATTTGGATTTTGAGCCTATCTTCCAGGGCAGCGGTGGCAAACCTATGGCCATGTGCCAGAGGTGGCACTCTGAGCCCTCTCTGTGAGTATGCATGCCATCACCCCAGCTCAGCTCCACTGTGTTTCTCCATGGCATTTCTCACCATCGTTTGCACAGAAACAAAAGTTTCCTTGCAAACGACGAAACTCAGGGAAAAAAAAGATCTCACCTGTTGCAGAGCTCTGGTGTTATAATGCTCTGCCTCCTGATGACCAGCTGGTGTTTGGCTTTCTGGCATGCACATGTGACTTGCAGTTTGGGCACTTGGTCTCTAAAAGATTTGCCATCACTGTTCTAGGTTGTTGGCTATTCTTGCCAGCTTGGAGTCATCTGCAAATTTGATCAGTTCCCCTTCTATACCTCATCTAATTGTTTATAAAGATATTGAAGAGTACTGAGCCTAAGATAGAACTTTGTAGTACCCCACTGCTTACTTTCATGTAAATGTAGTTTCATTAAGGACTGCACATTGAAGGAGTTTTGTCAGCCAGTTACAAATCCATGTTGGTGATGATGTCAATCCCATATTTTTCTAGTTTACCAAGAAGTTGGTTGTGGTCTGCATTGTTAAATTCCTTACTGAAATCCAAGTGTATTATGTCAGCATTTCACTGGTCCACTACTTTAGTCACTTTGTCAAAGAATGAAATAAGATTTGTTTAGCATGATCTGTTTTTGACAAACCCATCTTGGTTTCTGCATATAACTTTATTTGATTCTAGGTATTTGCAAATTTAATGCTTGATTATCTTTTCAGGTTTCGATGTCATGCTGATTTGTCTGTAGTTTCCTGTATCTGTTTTTTCTCTTTCAATTTTATTCTAATTTGAATTCCTAGTTTATCTTTTACAGTTCTGTTCTTTTTATGTGAAAATAGATACAAAGAATGAATTAAACAGCTGTTTTCTCCTTGTTGTCAGTCACTTCCTTGCCTTCTTTTCCTATTATGGACCAATTGTTTCCTTGACTTTTTCTTATTATTTAAAAGAAAGTATTATTATTGACATTTGTTGGAAGTCTTAGTTCATTGTAAGCTTTTGCAGATTCAGACTATTTGTTGGTATTCTGCCTTAGTTGTGTGTCTGTCTTTCTATTTTTTATATTGATCTATTTTGTCTTTTAGTTTATCAGAGAATTCTTTGTGCAACCGTGCTGGGTTCTTCTTGGATTTCTTATTTTTCTTTTTCAGTTTGTGTTGCGCTGGACTGAACTTTTACAACCACATTATTCAGAATTTCCAGGTTTCTTTTCTTTTCTTTTTCTTTAAAATTTCATGGAATCTTTTCCAAGTTCTCACTAAGTTTGTTAAAATTAGCTCTTTTAAACTCCAAGACACTGGTTTGATTATGTTCCATTGCTTCTGTCTTCAATATGCTGTATTCTAATACAATGTTGTCATTCTCCCTCAAACTTTGCAGCTTCAATCCCCTCTATAATTTCTTCTGTTAATAAGAACTAGATCCAGCATAGCTGTCCCTCTAATTCTGTCCTCTATCTTTGAATGACAAAGTTGTCAGCTAGGTTGATCAGGAACCGGTTCTATCTTCAACGATGCAGAATTTGTCTCCCAGTTGATGTCAGGGTAGTTAAATCCCCACATCATTACTATGGTCTGTTTCCTACATATATTTGTTAACTGGCTAGGAAAAAGTTATTTCTTCTGCTTAGTTAGATGTCTGTAGTGCACACCTATGGCAATGCCATTCTTTTTTCCTTTTATATTAATCCATATGCATCTAAGAGGCTTTCATCCTGAGTTTTATATATTTCTGTGGAGATGGAATGATTTCTTACACATAACACAATTCCAGCTCGTCTTTTCTTTGGGTCTTTTTTTTTTGAACAGTTTATAACCTTCTATCAGTACATTTCAGTTATTAGGTTGTCCCACCAAGTTTCAGTAACGGCAACTATATTATACTTGACCCTGTGTACTAGTACTTCAAGATCATCCTGTTTGTTCCCCAAATTTTGAGCATTAGTTTATAAGTATCTGAGTCCTCTATGGCTGACCCTGATATTCTTCCTATAGCTCCTACTTTGAGTTTCTCTTCCTTCCCATCACTCTCCCCTTCTTTGATGTCTTGGGATTTATCCTTGGGATTAGGTACTAAACAGAGGTGAAATTCAGCAGGTTCTAGCAAGTTTGTAGTAAAATGTCTAAGCAGTTTGGAGAACTGGTTGTTATAAGAAACCTCCTTCTGTTGTTTTTTTTCAGCTTTACACAATTAATCCTGTAAGGAAGGTAGGAAAAAACATTCTGGTGTTATTTCTAGCCTAATCTTTATTGCCCTGCTTACAGAAACTGCCCACCCAGTCACATGATTCCCCAGCCAGACCCACCAAGCCATAACCACAGAACCAGTAATAAAAAAAATGAATTCCACCACTGATGTCAACTCTAAAAGGATATTTTTGACTGTGGGGTATTCTGCTCAAGAATATTGGCCATTGTTTAAAGTACTATTTGGGGGCTTTTAACTTTGACACATTTTTCTTTCTTTTGCAAGGTCACTGAGAGGGTGAAGGGGGAGTTGGTAAAAACAACTCAAAATTGTTATCTTGTTTGCATTCCTTTAGGTCTGGTTCTCATGAGAAAGTTTCTCCGGACAATTGACACCTGTGGGGAAATGTCTTAAAGGACACATTGAATCTCTTTTTGAAAGGGTTGGTGAGAAATTAACATGTGATAATTAGTGGGGTAGAACTTTCAGTTTTACTTGGGTGGAGAAAACCCAGGAACTTTAGATTCGGGATTTCTCCAGGCCGTACCACAACAATGTCTTCAATAAAATCTTATTCGTTGGACTTTGTCTTTTTGGAGTTCTGACTGCGTTGCTGATACTGTGTTGAACCCTGAAATTATCCCGAATCCTAAAAAAGGGAAAAAATCTGCTGATCTCGGCGGCCAAGTCTTGAGCCCAGGTGCTCTCCTGAAGCTTTCGGGTTGTGGAAGAGCTAAAGGAAGATGGAAGAGAAAAGCACCGCTGCCACAGGTTTGCCTATGGGAGCAGTGGTGGCGGCTCTTGACAAATCTGCCAGCCTGATGGAGATGAGGTTGACCGCCATTGTAAGATCATTAGGCATGGAGCCTGAGTTCCCACAAGGAGCCTGACCAAAAGGGCAATTGATTTGGTTGAGCGTCCAAGAGGAGCCAACTCAACTTGGTGCAGAGATGGCAACTCAGGGGCTGCAGGGTGCCCCAGAAGCAGGAATTTTCCTGCTGCCTCACCTGGCGTCAAGTTGGAGGGAGAGATCAATCTTCAAAGCAGTGAAGCCGAGGAGCCAAGCCATACCGCCCTCTACCCATCACACAAAAGAACTTGCAAGGCCATCACACAGCCCATTATACCAACATTAACTCCATTATTTAATCAAGAGGCAGAAGTGCAGCCAACCAGCCCAGCACACCATGCCCTCCCACCAGTATTTATAGAGAGACAGCAGCTCCAGTCACACACT
>JAEANM010013661.1:0-14310 GCA_017656035.1 Myanophis thanlyinensis | reverse complement strand
GGAAGGAAGGAAGGAAGGAAGGAAGGAAGGAAGGAAAGATTTCTACAGTAGAAACAATTGACTTACCCATCATTATTTATAAGTTTTGATTTCCTACAGGTTTTGGGCACAGTCAGTATAGATGACCACGGTTCTTTTTGGCACTGTGTTCTGTTGCAGAACAGAGTATTTTCTGAACTGATATACATGGCTTTCTGAATAAACAATAAAATTAACAATCAGGAACTAATCATGAATTCAGACATCAAAAATAATTGTAAACAAGTTTAAAATTATTGTTACATTTAGGGACTATTGTCTGTGCAGTATTTTTTATGGATGCAAACCGTTCAGAACAACAACAACCAATACCATTTTAATATGGATATTTTTATTTATTCATAAATATTCCAACTGTATGTTGAGAAAATAAATAACTAAATCTATTTGCAGATATTTCTCCTGTATATATATCTGTTTCTTGCTCAGAGAATTATTTCAGTGGAATCCTATGCTATGTACAGCTATCAAAAAAGCGTATTTGAATCCAGTAAAACTTTCTTCTAGATAATACACGCATAAAATGAGAACCTGAGCATAATCTTATGAATTTTAGGATACAATTCTATGCAAGATTACAAAGAAGTTTTATTGAATTCAGAGAAGGATAGAATTAATCATAGTGAAATATGTAGGGCTTTACAAAATGGGATTTCAGTGTAAACATACCCATTTATATATTTTCCACATGGGTTGGACTACCATTCTTCTATTTTTTAAGCTTCACTGTAGAGGAAGTTTTCTCACCCAATACTAAAATTCTAAAGAGGTTGGGACCCTAAGAAAGACTTTTCCAAGCCATCTAAATCAGGTGAGGAATGATCTATAGACTTCAACCCCCAGAATTCCTGAAGCAGCCTGATTAAATGGAGAGGGCTCTTAACAAACAAAATGGATATTTAAGTACTTTAAATATGTTCTGATCAGAACTTACACTGAAATCTCCAGGATGTAGATATGATCTAATCTCATTCTTGTGTTTTCTACTTGAGGATGTGGAAGACGAAGGGTTGCTACCATTTGTCTTGCTAGAAGTTAACTCATCATTACAGAATTTATACTTTGATGCATCAGAGAAGGGAGAACTAGGTGACTGAAGCATTTTCTCATTTTTATTTATTGGTGTTGCCAAACTACAAATGGAAATTACAGTAATGGACAGTCAAAACACTCAGAAAGAGGAACACATATTTTATATTATGATCACTATCAGCTTTACCATAACTTCATGATGAACTTGGTTAATTATTCTTTTTTTCTGGAAACAGGTTTTACCTGTACCAGGAGTTGTTGGACAAATTTGACCATATTTCTCCCGTTTCCTTTTAGGGCAAGCTTCAAATTCTTAGTTAACATATACTAAAATATTTATATAGAAATGAATGAAGACTTGCTTTAAAGGTTGGTTGGAAAATAAGATGTGGCTTTTACAAATAAATGTAAGCTGTAGAGCACTGTTATACAGTTACACTTTTTATAAAATCACATGACTAAACAGAGAATATGTGTTTACAGGGAGCTGAAATTTCTCTGCATTTGGTAAACTTAGCACTTAAATAACTTAACAGCTTGAAGAGCCGTGGTGGCATAGTGTTTAAAATGCAGTATTGCAAGCTAATTCTGCTGACTGTCAGAAGTTAGATTCTGACCAGCTCAAGGTTGACTCAGGGTTCCATCTTTCATTTACCGGTTGGTAAAATGAGAACCCAGATTGTTGGGGATAATATTCTGACTCTGTAAACCACTTAGACAGGGCTGTAAAGCACTATGAAGCAGTATATAGTCTAAGTGCTATTGCTATTAATACAGAACCCAAGGAGACAGAAATATATTATAACCCAGTTAACAAAGACAACAAAGAAAATTAACCAAATCTTCTAATACAGATCAGAACTGCAAAAAACTGGATGTTCATGGGATAGAACCAAAAAGATCTTTGTGCATCTCTTTGCTAAATGTGGACTTTTCTAGCCCAGATCTGATAGTTCTAGTTCTAAGTATTAGAAGCATCTTGGGACAATACACAGCCTGAGCCCAAATAATCTTCTCCATACATTCCTGTTACAAATTATCTGCTTGTATCTTTTTTCTCCTCCTAGAGGGCCTATTTCTACAGGCATCAAGCACTACAGACTCTTTTCATACATAGTCCAGAGGAACTGATGCTCTGGCTCTTGCACAGATGATATCTTAAAGACAATATTATTAGATTTAAAAAACAAAATTTAATGTATAAAGTGGTATATGGATACAGTGGAAAGAAGTGTGGAGCTTGCAAGGACACAAAAGTATAGAGAAGTCTAGGGAATAACATTGGTGTAAACTAAATTTAGTTCTTTGTCTTTTCTTTAATTTGTGTCATTTATTTCTTTGGCTATTTTTTAAACTTATTTTTTGTGCTTTGCTTAGTGTTGTTTAGATTGAAAGGGAATAGCAAGATGGGCATGTATGAAGTAATGACAAATGCCTACAAAACATTATGATTTATGTAAAAAGCAAATGATAGTCCAAGGTAGTGACTAAATACTTTGCTTTTATTTGTTTTTAATGTTGGACATGGCTTTTCTTTATGATTTTTTCAAATTGTTTTAGGCAATTTTTCAGACAGCAAACTTCGAACTATATCACCTTCATCTTCATAATATCCACCAAGTATACTTTATCTTTCCCAAGAAAATATTTCTGCCACTATCAAATTTGATTTCTAAGCACTCAAATTACATTTTTAACTGTGAAATCTTCCTAGGCCATCAATTGCTAGGGCAATTAGGACTGAGGCTTTGCAGAAACACAGCTGAGCTAGCTATTCCCTGATGGCTATGATTTCACATGTAGCATTAAACACAATTACTTTATCTCATACCCATGTTATTTTGTGACCTCCTTTAATTTATACACACTGTTTAAGCTGTAATACACACAGAGGTTCCTAGATGCTGTCATGTGGTGTCATTACCAATAGAAGTGGGGCCTTTGTTGGTCTCTGCTTTGGACTGTAGTCCATGGGGAAAGATACATAAGAAAGAGACTGAAATCAGACACTCTGCAATGGATTCTGATAAATCAACACCATCATTAAAATCTTAGCTTAAATTAACAGTAAGATAGAAACTGCATTTAAATAAAATTAATTCATCACTTTATTCTGGACACTCTGGCAGACACCAGCTCCTCAAGGTCTTACATTATCACCTAACTTAATACTTAGAAAACTGAAAAAATCCACTATTCTACCTGGTCAGATAAGGTGGGTGTACGTTAGGCCCTTCCCTTAAATGTTATCATTTAATACCACCCAGAAAGATTCTCTATACCAGTTCCTCTGTCATGGAATGATGTTCCCCTTGTGATCTGGCATGCCTCCATATTCCTACCTTTGAGAAGGTCTTAAAGAGCTGAGTCAAGTATTGGAATAGGATAAGGTTGGGGAGCAGTGGAATCAAATATGTATGTATGGTGGAGTGTTTACCTTTGAGGAGTTTTTGTTACAATTTTATGGTTTTTATGTTTTTGCTGTTTTCGGAGCTGCCCAGAATTATGGCATATAAAATGGGTGGCCCATATACTGTAAGTCTTTTAAATGAACAAATAAACTGATACGATGGCATGTCAGCAGGACCATAGCTACTGAGGAAATCAAAAGGAAACTATCAACCTACTTTAGGAAGTGTCGTTTTGAAATATGGAAGTCCTTAAAAATACTTGAGAAGGGTGGTTTTCTTTTGCTACTGGTGAAAATTCACTTTATTAAGAGGAAAAAGCCACTATTCTAGTTCAAAAATACCAATACATTGGGAATGGGAGAACTTGCTATAGCCAGGTCACTGCAGTCAACTCGCTATGGCAAATTCACTATGGGCAACTTGCCATGGGACAACTCACTCACTGTAGGACAATTTAAAAATTCTATTTAATTATTTAAAATAAATAAAAATTATTTTAAAAATTAATTTTTTCATTCATATTTCATTGTGTTCCTTCTTTTGCATCCTTTCTTTAATGATTTTATTCCATCATTTCTTTGATATTAGTGTAGCTTTTGTCCTGCAACAAGTCCTGTGGCAAATTGGCCATGATGAGTTGCCATGACGAGTTGGTCATGGTGAGTTGTCCATGGCAAAGTGTCATATATTATAGTATAGTTTCATTTTAATAAATCAAAAATGATGAGAAATTATCATGTATCTTGGAAATAGAAGTCATTTCGTAAGATTAGAACATTTTTAATATTTTTATTTATTAAATTTATTTTTTTCTCAATCAAGTTCTGACTATATCCTGTTCCATCCTAAAATTCATGTCAAAGTGGCAATCTTAATTAACCAATTCAACACAATTATTATTTAATTATATTAATATCATTATGCATGTTCTGGTTATTCACAGTTTGAAAATGTTGACTAGATTGTGGTATTTCTAGCAGAATGTTTCATGTAATCAATAATTCCAAGCATGTTTTGGGTTATTTTGCACATATACAAACTGGCAGATGAGTTTCTGTGAATACATAAAATGTTTTCTCAGATCTTGATACACATTATCTCATTATTGACACTGTTTAGTTGGAACAAAACCATGGATAACAAAAGTGATGAAACACAAGCGTAATGAAAAATAAGTGTAATGATCAAACTGAGTTATTGTAACTAGATTAGCAGCAGTTGACCACAAAATTATTCTGAAAGCTTTTTATTCTTTTGACATTCAACAACAATTTTACATCGAATATTATATAGCTAGATAATACATACCTCTTTTTAATGATTTTGAAATGATTTGGTGAAGAAATAACTTGGGCTGAAGGAAGTAAATTGGAGGAACATTCTTGTTCAGTGTGAATCTTCTTAGTCTCTCTGTTTTCCTCCTCATTTTCATACTAACAGGAAAAAAAAGATCTCATGTGCATGGTATTTTGGTACAAAATTATAGAATCGTTGTAGAGCTTATATTTTTCAAGTCTGGTAGTTAACATTAACTATTATTGTATGTTAAGTGATGTTAAGTTATTGCTAATTTTCTGATTATCAAATCTTCCAGCTCAATCACTGAAGCTAATAGGGGAATCTGTAGAGGATGATTAAAAAGAGTCAAGATGGCACTCCTACCTCTTATTTACATACATTGCACATAAAAAAAAGTAGAATTTCAATTGCATAGTTGTGATTGCTCTCTTGACGTTTTGAAAACCCCTTTGCCCTAGGGCAGGGGTATCAAACTGGATTTCTCCAAGGGCTGGATCAGCATTGTAGTTCTTCTCTGCAGGCCGGTTGGGGGAGAGGAGAAAGGAGGAGATGGGACAGATGCCTCTTTGCAGCACCTTGCCAACAAAATGGGATACGGGGGGCATGCACAGCCCCCTGCACCTGTTTTTGGCCAGCAGGGTGCTGCAAGAGGTCGTCCAGGCCAAAAACGGGATGCAGGGAGCCACACACGGATTCCCCAAACCTCATTTTGGCAGCCAGAGGCACCGTAGGCCAGTCTTTTGTTATTTCCAGGCCTGCCCCACATTTAGGCACACCATGGACAGAATCCAGCCCATGGGCTTTGAGTTTGACACCCCTGCCCTAGTGGCAAATAGTACATAGTTATGGATCTTTCAAGATACAGGTCCCAATCCAGATAATGAAGAAAGTTCCATAGAAAATGAGCTTGTAGGTTCCATCTTGGTTTAACAAGTCACTTGTGGTCTTTGCATCATGTCAAAAATTATACTACAATGTAATGCAAACGTAGCATGTATTGCAAGATCTATTCCAGAGCAGTGATGCCTTAGTGGAAGTGGATTGTGGAGGTTTTTTTTTTCTCCATTAAAATTCTACATAAGGTCCATTCAAACTTTGTGGTCTTAGTGAGCTATCACATACACAAACTTATAAACATATTATTGCAATTCTATCCCTGGCCCACACTTCCAGCAAGGAGAGACTTGCCTACATATCCCAGTGTATCACCTCACTTTTTCCTCCTGGGAACAAAGAAATAGCTGGTGTCATTATTCATATTAATATGCCCTACCATTAGCTGCTCATGTCTACAGCTGGGTGCAGAAAGCACAGGAGCAACAGCTGCTATCAAATGACACAGCCAGACGGCCATGCACTGGTCCTTAAACCAGCAGAAAAGCATGCCAACATAAAAACTGGTGCCAAGCCCTCTTCTGCTTTAGTATCAAGGCTGAGAAATGATTCTGTCCTTACAGTTTTAACTTACAACAAGTTAAGGATAGTGATGGATGGATTTCCTTGGCTTCATTTCTCCCGCCAGCAAGTGTCACCTGCTGGCAGGAAAAATTATCACCAATTGCTCTCCTGAACATGGGGGGTGCAGCAGGGGCTTGGAGACGAAGTGACTTATGACAGATGGCTAGATTTAGGGGCTTAACCATCTGTCAAAAACCTGCTACTTTTCAGGAAAGCACTTTACTGTGTTTGTCTGGCTATGCCTACAGTCATCAGCATTTTTATTTTCAAGCTACTAATCATGCAGATTAATTTGCCTGAATGAAATTTAATCAGTGGAGCAAGACTGGGACCCCCACTTCACTATGATATTTTTTCTTAACGTGCGGGATCAATTTCACAAACTTTAGATGAGTCACTCTTTCTCACAAACCTTAACTCCTAGTATCTTCTAACTTACAACACTCTATGACCTTTATACTCTAGCAGTTCTATGTTGGTGTTTTATAATGCTGTAGACTAGGCTTATGCCAATCTGAAATGTAACATTCATTTACTATCAGTGTTTCTTGTTCACTAGAATTATAGTTGCAATAAAATACTTTCATTTTAAACAATCAATATTGTCCTTCCCTTTCATGATGGCTGCTGCTTGGTAAGAGTTTCTTTTTTCTCTTACCAACGATCTGCTGATTTCACTGCTAACATTGTGTTTTTGGCAGTGCTGCTCCCCAGTTTTGAATGGGATCACTTACGAGCAACCCAAAACAACTTTTGGACTGATCATGGACTCAGTGGGCAAGGAGACTCTTGAAGATTCAAATTCCCTCTGGAAGTGATCAAAAAGTCATTAGGCGTATCCATTTTCCTGTCAAGCAGTTTCATTTTCTAAGCATGCCAGAATTTTATCTTTCATTTTTTAACTTCATTTTTTATTTTGCTTATTGTTTTAAAAGTTGCTGGCTAGGGGCTGATTTATTTCAACTTGTTGCTGGACTCTAATTGCATGTGGAAAGTATGGTAACGTTCAGGGTAGTGGTGAGGAATTCTCAGACTCTCACCACTGGATTCTGTATTTTTTGAATTTGCAAAACACTTGGAGTTTATTCCCATTGAACTTTTCTCACAATCTTGGATTGAAATAGAGGCGCTTTTTTTGTTCTTTGCTCCCTGGCTAAGTTTCACAGACTAAGATGGCTGAACAGTCTCTGAAACCTAAGAAAAGAGGGTGAAGAGATAGCAGCTTCTAGCTGGATTCCTCTCTCGAAAGCTTGATCAATCTTTAATGATTCTTTAAAAAATTAAAATCTGAAGCTTTATTTTTGAATGTGGATGAAGACACACAAAAGGAATCTTTGACCAAGGACAATTTGTTTATAACTGTTGCGATAAGTTGGGATAGATAAGATGCTGTGGTAAATTTTCTACTAGTGGATTACAATAACAGTCTGTTAATGGAGAGTTTTGAAACTTTAATTTTATTTTGTTTCACTAAAATTGTTTTTCCTATTAACTACATGGTCACTAATATAACATATAGAAAACCGGTCAACAAATTGCAAATAGATTTAGTAGTTTAACATTTTTTGGAGGGCTTGTCTTGCAAGGGGTGGGAACTATGTCGTAGTAATATATTAATCAGTATATCACTAGAGGGGATATCTGCATTATGTATTTTTGATGTACTTTTTTAATGCTTTGATTGTCCTGTGTTTTGTATGTTTTTTTATTTTAACTTTGTTTGGAATAAAATAAAAGCATGTAAAAATCAATATATTTAGGTTCTTTTTTAAGGAAACATGCTATGGCCCATTCATATATTATGCAGGTGAAGATGATCCAGGCATTCCATATAACAGCAGTTATTTGGACATTTATTTGGTCATTTTCCCTCTCTGTATGACTTGCCAGGGCTCCATGTAAATAGAAATCTCTTCAGTTCTCCATGTGGAGAGAAGAAGAGTGGAGCTGGAATAATTATACAACAATGGAAAACAATATGTAAAGAGAGTTCAGAATTGGACCAAGTGATTTATTAAACCAACTATTACTGGTTTAAATCAGCCTGGATCAATGCAACAGTTGGAATTAGCTACACAAATTAGATACACAAACGCCATTATTCCAAAAACAAGGAGAACAGATGATAAAGGAACAATGGTAAAATAATGTTCTTTATCTGAAAAGATACTAGCATCTCTTTCTAAAAGCAGAAGATGCAGGAAAACCTTGCCCTCCAAAATCCATGAGATGCTTATCATTTACAGCAAGTTATTTCAGTCCCTACAAAAATCTTTCCTCATTTAATCTCAAACTTTTGAATGTTACAGATGAATACTTTTATTTCCATTACTTTTCTCACTTTTAATACGTGTGTTTTTATCTTATTTTAATTTATTGGTATACTCTTGTAGTTTGATATTTTTATGGTAAGCCATTCTGAAATGTGATACCATAGAACATGGTATAGAAATTTATTACATAAATAAAAATACATGTTCAAAAACTAGTAATGCTAGGGTAAATAAAAATATAATCACATTCCCAGTGATTACAACCAAGAAGTAACTTTCTCAAACTGGTTGCATGTTATATTGTCAGCACTTAAAAAATATTTGTGAGACAAGAACTCTACCTCAAAGGAATAGAACAGCTGCCATATTCTAAGCTAAGAAAAATACAGATATTATCTCAAGCATCACATTTTTTATAAGATGTTCAAGCTTCTGTAGTTGATCTTTTGACTTTTAGGAAATGTACATCTTAGAAAGCTATCAGAACTGATAAATGGACATTTATGTACTTAACCCAAATTTCAAACCATGCCTGGTCTGGCTCCATTCTCTTTAATTTTGGATTCAGAGAAGGGTGCCAAAAAGTTAGGAAGGCAAGCATTGCAAGGATGCAAGGCAAGGATGGTGACACATCCAAAGCCTTGTGTATGCACTGTGTCATTTGCACATACATACAAAAGAGGCAGGGCTTCAGTTGTGATGCTGCACTTTCATGTTGCAGATTTTGAACCCCTCCTAACTCCCATGAATTGAGATAATACAAGAAAATGTTTGCTTCTCTGCTCCAAAATATCTCAAGATATCCATGCATACCCAGTAGGTACTATTATGAATTTCCTTTTCAAGACCAACATATAAAACCTACCTTTCGTTTTCTTCTGGATTTAGGAACTACTTTTTCTGCTGGCAAGTCAGCAGCAATGTTATATTGCATTTGAATGGCTTCTTTAACTCCTGTGTTCATGATCAGTGGCTCCTCAGGTAATTGCCCTGGGATTCTGGAGAGCAGAGTCAAATCAATTTTGACCCAAAGTGCTTTGACATCATCAGTATCTTTTAGAGGAGACAAAAGCTCATTCCTGCCAAAAGGAACCAATGTGTAGAACTGTTCTTCCAGCTCTTTTGCTATATCATTGCTAGTTCTCGTGTTGATGGAACCAAAGGCACCACAATTATTGGGTTTTTTGTAACCATTATTATTGCTAGAGTTCTTTTGTTTCTGGTCACTTCCAGCCGATGCTGAGGCTACAGACTGCAGTTTGTGTGACGGACACTCCTCCTGTTCGGACTGGGACTCTGTGTCAGATGAAGTTGAAGATGAAGATTCTGTCTCAATAAATTCCTTTGACTTGGGCGCTGTTTTCCCTGAGCCTCTTGTTCGTCTTTTTTCAGAGGCAGTAACACACTGTGGTTCTTTTTGTTGTTCAATGTTGCTGCTGCAAGGCCTAGTCTTGGGCTGGTTACAAATGTTACTATTTGCCAAATGAATTTGGTTTAAATCAAGATTGTCAGCTGCATGGTTATATAAATTATCACCAGCCAGGCTATTCTCTGTCCTCCTTGGCTGTTTTTTAGATACTGATTTTGAGGCAGCAGAAGGAAGTGGTTTTTGCTTTCCTCCCCTATGCCCTGGGGCTAAGTTAGCGGTCCTAGATCTCAGTTCCTCTTTACTGAGATTCTTGGTATCATTTTCCTGGGGACTGGCTTGGCCAACAAGAGGTACATTTTCATCATCTTGCCTTTCTTCTTTTAGTTTGCTGTAATACTGAAAGACCTCTGATCCATTTTGGTTCAAAGCAGAAGCTTTATGAGGATTAACTTTATTTAACCATTTATCCAACTGCCACTTGTTAGGAGACGGCTGTTCAGGCTAGAAAATAAAAGTTTAAAACATACACGTTATACTTTTCTTTGGTGCCTTCAAATCAGTGTTTACTCCTGCTGACTATCTATACAAGTCCCTGTATTTCAGAAATGTTTTGTCATTGCTTTCTTTCTAGGGCCCATTGTCACCCAGCTGACTTTGGGCCTAAGGCAGGACTAGAACTCACAGTCTCCTGAGTTCTAGCTTCATGCCTTCACCTCTACCCCAAATTGGATCTCAATATATTATAAAACTTTACTCATAAAAGTTTTAGGGAGCCCCTTATACTGTTAAGAACTGTAGATTCAGTATATGGCCAGCATATAAAACTTTGCCATTTTGAAAATTTGATTATCGGATTAAAAAAACAATTACACTTTCCAAAAATATAAAATGCTAGGTTTTCTATATAGCTGAACTTACATATCATCTCTGTCAATCAGTAGATTCATTTCTGCAAGGATTAGATACAGGTAGTCCTCGACTTACAACTACAACTGAGCCCAAAATTTATGTTGCTAAATGAGAAATTTCTTAAGTGAGTTTTGTCTCATTTTATAACTTTTTTTGGCCACAGTTGTTAAATGGATCACAGCATGTGTTAAATTAGTAATACGGTTGTTAAGAATCTGGCTTCCCCATTGACTTGTTTGTCAGACGGTCACAAAAGGAGATCACCTGACACTCTGGGTGTTGCAGCCGTCATAAATACGAACCAGCTGTCAAGTATGTAAATGTAAATCACATTACCATAGAGATGCTGCAAAAGTTAAACATTAAAATAGTCATAAGTCACTTTTTTAATGTTATAACTTTGAACGGTGACTAAATGAAATGTTGCAAATCTAGGACTACCTGTATCTCATCCATTTATAATTGCTTACAATTTTCCTGTCTATGGCCACATGAATATTACATGAATTGTTGCAAGCCCAAAGCAAAAGCTATCTCTGCTTTCCACTAAAGGGGATGAAATAGTTGTACTGGGCTGATGCACAGTCCTTCTAGATCTAGATAGACATTGAATAACTGCAGACTCTGAATCAGTGGGAAGCCTGATTTCCGTAGTTCCTGATGCTTAAAAAAGATAAGCAGGATGAGCTGTCGTGCACCTGCAATGTGGCAGCAGAATAGTAACAGTTTAAGGCATTGAAATGCAGCTTGCTAGAAATGGATTCTGCACACACTTGCAATGCATTTTTATAACACACTTGAAGGTTTTAAACATCTTATTATAGCTTTTACAGCTGCCTTCTGATTTAAAGTTAGGTTACAGAAATAAATAACAAGTAAAGTTAACAATAAGCAGTTCAAACAAAACAGAGAAAAATAGTTCAGGTTAAACCAATTATGATTATGGGCCCATTTTTATTTTGACTAAATCTGGATTCTACTCTAAGAGTTTAAAATATTTACTATATTTTAGAAAACCTTAAATTTTATCCTCAGGAATATATCTTTGAAGAGTGTTTTCTAAATAATATGGATGAATAAATAAGATCTACAGAGCAAAATACATAGCTACAATGAAATGATTCAGATTTGTTGCTGAAATCTATATATAGGAATTATCCAATGATTTCTCAATACTAATGAAAGGTATTATTCAATACTTCTACCTCCTCCTGTCTGTTGATTAAAGGAGGGAACTATAATTGGTTTTATTTGAGGTACTGATATGTCTGTAAGTGTCTCTGCAATGCCTGAATCTTCTGATGGCTGAAGCTTTTTGTACCTGCTCACATCTGAGATTGCATTGTTGATCATCATTCAGCATGCAGTTAACTTTCAGCTAGCCACATTAATGATGCTTACCTGCTGATAGATTCACATACATTTATATAACCTATCTTACTTGGGCATCATTGTCAGAAATCTATCAATGTTTTAATGAATCCAAAAAGTTCTCATTTATACCAAGCATTGCACAATAGCTTTTTGCTTTCAAAAAAAAAGTGTTATGGGGACTGGAAAGACTAATTTCAATATGTCCTCTTTCTTACACAAAATGTCATCCTGTGCTGCATCTAACAGCATTTTCATATTAAAAAGTACTTCAACAAAATACCACATTAAAGCTCTCTAGTCCCAGACATGATTGGTATAAAAGTTCCATTGGTTTAGAAATTAAGATTAGATTCTAATTTATTACCTCTGGGCTGGAACAATGTGATTGCTTGTTGCAGTCGCTTTCCGTGGAACTGCTTTCAGTCTCTGAATCAGATTCAGAACTGCTCTCTGATCCACTTGAACTGCTGCTTGAACCCTTGTTAGAGACACCCAAAATTCTACAACTGGACTGCTGGTTAGCAGGGCTGCTGCTGAACCCATATTCAGAGAGGGGAGAGAGAGAGAATAGTACAAAATACAAATTAAATCATATTTTGTTTTAAAACATCTTTTTTTTTTTTACTAACAAACTCAAGCATGGACTTTTGTTTGGGAAGAGAAATCTCTAATATCATAGGGAATATAAGCATATTTATGGAATGTACAGAGGTTCACTTCCATTTAGGCAATCTTCCCTCCATCCCAAACTTCAAAATAAACTCAGTGAAACTGCTCGATATTCAAAATATGCCAGCTGAAAAACTGAAAGAGAAAACTTGTAATAGCTGGGAATGGAAGGCTCTGCTTAAGTAAAATGTTTGCCTGGCTCTATCAACAGAAGCATTTCTTTTTTTATCTTTCAAGTTCTTTATTTTTCATTTTTTTTTACAAACAAATCAATATGTGAAACAGCGTGTGTCCTGGGTAGCATACATTTTGGTACATACAAGAATATTTGTCACTTTGCAATGAATGGTCCTATATAATTCCAATAACGCTACCCTTATTTATATAATTATAATCTTCTCTTATCTAATTATTCAATTTTCAATGTATCCTCTTTACACCAATCCCTGTTTTCTATGTTACCTATTATTTTATTACTAAAATAATCTTGATCATTTTTATCATTTAACCATTTATGTAATAATAATAATAATGACAATACACACCAATATTATCATCCCTCCATAATTATTCAAATATACTTCTTCATTGTTCAATAATTCAATATTCCATCCCATCATTTCTATATCAATCTTATATATCATATAACTTTCCACAAATATAAAATTACTGCTTCAATTTATTACATTTTAACACCATTTGTATACTTCTAATACTATTATATTTATTCATGCAAGATTTAGATTGAATTTCCCCTTTCCTAATTCTTAAAATCCAAGTGTGTATTCCCCTCTAACTAGTCGCTCTATTTTCCATTTTTTAATAAACAAATCAATGTGAACCATATGTGTCCTGGGCAACATACAATTTGATATCATTTATATAATAATAACAATAACAATGGTAATACACATCATTATAATAGAAAGATGGGTGAATGCCCTGTAAAATATTGTTGCAAGCCCCAGTTCCATGGTCCTTTTAATATAAATATTGCAACTATATATGTAAAAAGAAAAGGCACTTGAAAGATGTATAATTATTTACCTCAACATATAATTATTTTAACTTTATTATAGTATTGTTTGCTCTTTGAAGAGGACTCAATTATTTTGAGTTTATAATATTTCTAGTACAAATTGTTCTATTATAGATGTTGGCTAATTATGCCATGGACAGAATTAATACCAAAGAAAAACTAGCTGTGGCATCTGTGCTTAAATTAAAATACTCAAACTATGCAACTCCTGCAGAAGAAAAGTCTGACAGCTGGAGCAAATGCATGGCTTTGGTAGTAGCTTACCATGTGTGTACTTTATATCTTAAATTGATTGATTTATGTACTTTCAAGTTAGTGTCAACTCTTAGTGATCATATAGATTTTCTCTAAAAACTATGTATATATTTGAATTTGTATGTATATATTTGAACTGTGCATTGTTGTTTCTGAAACACACACACACACACATACTCCCAT